>PVIY010005236.1:0-96043 GCA_004026745.1 Myrmecophaga tridactyla
GCAGGTTAACTGCTTTGTATGCTTCCATATCAGTATCTTTTTAGGCTCAGAGTTCAATAAAAGTTATGAAAAAGAAACTACTTCTTATGAATATCAAATTTCATGGGCATTTGTGTGCACTTTTTAATGCAATTTTATTGAGATATATTCACATACCATGTAATCATGCAAAGTGTACAATCAATGCCTCACAGTGTCATTATATAGTTGTGAGTTCATCACCACAATCAATACTTGAACACTTTCATTACTCCAAAAAAAAAATAAAAATAGAAAAAATGGAAAAGAACATCTAAAACACCCCAAATCCCTTATCCCTCCTATTATTTATTTATTTTTTATCTTCATTTTCTTACTCATTTCTCCATACATTGGATAAGGGGGGTATCAGTCACAATCACAATCACACGGCCATACTGTAAAAGTTATATAGTTATATAATCATCTTCAAGAATCAAGGCTCCTGGCTTACAGTTCAATAGTTTCAAGTATTTCCTTCTAGCTATTCTAATACATTAAAAAGGGATATCTATATAATGCATGAGAATAACCCCCAGATTGACCTCTCAACTCTTTGAACTCTCTCAGCCACTGAAACTTCATATTGGTTAATTTCTCTTCTCCTTTTTGATCAAAAAGGCTCTCTCAATCCCATGTTTCCAGATGCAGGCTCAACCCCAGGAGTCATGTCCAGTGTTGTCAGGGAGATTTACACCTCTGGGAGTCATGTCCCATATAGTGGGGAGGGCTATGAGTTTACCTGCAGAATTGGTTTGGAGAGAGAGGCCACTTCTGTGTGGTCACTGTTAATGCTAGTGGCAGAACTGAATTCATAACAAAAAAAATTGATGATCTAAGGAATAACATTTAATGTAGACCAAAGTATGTGTTTTCATAAATTTCTTCCACCTTTTCAAAAGATAGATAATATCAGCGTGTCATGGTATCAAGAGATTCTTATAACTTGTGTTAGAGAGGCAAAGTAATCATGATGATTTGAGTTATTTTTATTTGACTCATTCAGCTTAATTTAACTGAGTGAAAAGTACTCCCATGAACATGGGAGTAATTCCTGAAGTCTTCCCCAAGAGTAGTTTGATGGACCCTATTGGTGAAAATAGAGTCATGGCAGTGTCTTTGAAAACATAGCAGGACATGTTAGTCTGGTTTTGTCAATTTGCCTCCCTCACAACTCTAACAGTTATAGGAATGTTATTGCTAAATTTGGAGGTAACTGGCCTAAGCTCTCTTTACGTTTTATAATTTTTGACTAGATAATAAATAAACACAGGAAAAGAGGCTCAGTTTCATTATTCATTAGGAAATGAAAATTAAAATCACAATGAGGTATTACTACAGAGCTAATAGAATGTCTGAAACTTGAAAAAATAAAAATAAAACTGACAATACCCAGTGTTGGAGAGGATACAGAAGAATTGAAATTCTCATAGATTGCTAGTCAAAATGCAAAGTAATACAGCCAGTTTCGAAAAGTTTGTCTAGTTCTTATAAACTTGATAATTCATTTACCGTACAGTTTTGCAATCTGAGATATTTACACCCACCCCCCCAATTAAATTTTATAGTAACCCAAAAACCTGTATCCAAAAATTTGTAGCCCCTTTATTCATAACTATCCCAACTGGAAGTAACTAAAATGTCCTTCAATAGTGAATGGTTAAATAAACCTTGGTACATACATACAATGGGATCCTACTCAGCAAGAAAAAGAAAAGAACATGACATTATATATAGAGAGAGACAGAGAGGAAAAGATATTGTAGTTAAGACCTAAGCCATGAATCCACTGAGATTTTAGATATTTACAAAAAAAAAAAAATGTCAAAAGAGGCAATAAAATAGAGCTAGTGAGATTTTATTTGCAGAAGGAACCTAAGACATTGATGATCTAAGAGATTGACTGAAGTAGAAGCTGTTACCAGGAGTCAATGCAGCGATTGGATTGTTATGGATGTGGTTGTGGAGGAGGCATCATCTCCGAAAGTGGAGGAAAAGGTCATCATAGATCTTCATAAACTCATGTGAAACATGTCATCCCTTAAACCGGAGGGTGAAATTGGAGAGGAAATGTCCCTGATTTTTCTAGTGAGAGCTGAGCCAAGGAGAGCTACATGTTTGCTCATTTATTTAATCATTCATTTATTTATTCTCTCACTTGTTTATTCATCTCCTGCTTTGCTACACAAAGGATTTGAAGTGATTCCTGAGTATCAATAAAAAATAGACATGTTATAAATGGATAAAAATTAACATTGGAGAATAGAGAGAAGACAGTAGGGCTGGGAGAAATAAGAATGATTATTACAGTAGCGTTGTAAATGTATCTTTGACCTTTCTAGTTGCCAACGCAGAAAATGAACAGAATTAGTTCTATGACTTTCATTTTCTGTACAAAAGAAGGACACTAATATTTTAGGAGACACTCAATGTTTTCTTGCCTTAAGATCTGAAAGTGTAGGGTGCACAGGTGGATCAGTGATAGAATGCTCGCCTGCCATATGGGAGACCTGGGTTCGATTCCTGGACCATGCACCAATCCCCCCCCCCCAAAAAAGATCTGAAAGTATATACTCTTGGGAAATATTCAGATAAGTGGCACTTTATTATAATAATTCATTTCATATTTTAGTAGTCATATGGTGAATATAGTTGTCTGTTCACAGCAAATTCCAATTCCATCCCTCAACTTAAACTAGCACATAACAACAAAGTAGAAGAAAGGGAAATTTATGGTTGGCTAGGAGCATGTGGTTTTAGGTCATAGTTTTCTCATATTATGGGTGTATTAGTTAAGACATTATGATTAAATAATTAGGTACCAATGTAGCATGACCTATAGTTTGTTCCTGTACAGAGAGCCTTTTTATAACTCAGCCTTGATGCATGTTTTCCCTGCTGAGTGGAAAGATCTGACTTTCCAAATTAACTTGGCAAATTCTTAATTGTCCTTCTTGACAGCGTGATGGTCTAGAAGGCTAAATTTCCATTCCAATAAACTTGGTTTGAGTCCTGGACTTGTAATTTACTAGTTTATGAACTCATTTATAACTTCCCTAAGCCTCTGGTTTCTCTTCTAACCAATAAGCATGATAATAGTACCCTCCTCAGTGGCCCAACAAGCTCTTTGCATAACGCTTTGCACACCAGTAAGGTTCAATAAATGTTAGCTATTAATAATACTTATGGAAATCTAAGACTGACCTCTCTGAGATATTTGGAGGGTAAAATAAATTTTATGGAAAAGTAGAAATAAAATCAGTCTATCCAAAAAATCTGTCCTCAATAAAACTCAGTTTGCTTTATAAGTTTTTGTATTTTTCTAGATGACAGGCCATTGCTCACCTTGTTTTGGCAGCCTGTGATTGATTCAATTTGAATAAATAATGTGAAATGTCTTATTTTAGCAATGTGTCAGCAATGCAGTTAAAAGATGTAGATTCTCTTATTTTACAAAAGATTATCTTACAATTTAAAGGTAACATTTAAGAACTTTCTTAAGGCAATTTTGCTGGGCAGATACCTTTACTTTTTAATTTTTGGTTTCAGAATCGTTCTTGATGATCTGCGTGAGCATGAACTGAGCCATAGTAACCATGTAAACTCACTACCTTTTCTCCATCTGATCAAAAGTGAATTATTGGCAGGAGAGGGAATAGACAGTAACTGTTTAATGAATCCAGGGCTTTATTTTGGAGCGATACAAAAGTTTTGGAGCTAGATGGAGGTCTTTGTCACAAATCATTGTGATCGTATTAAATACCACTGAATTGCTCACTTTAAAATAGTTAATTTTATATATGTGAAAAATTCATCTCAATGAAAAAGAAAAAAAAACTTAGTTGGACAGTGTTCCCTATTCCTTTATTTTGGCAATGAAAAAAACCAAAAAGATAAATAAGTGGGTAAAGCTGGCTTTTTAGAGAAGAAAATAAAAAGCACAAGAAATAATGAGGTTAGACAAATCTCTAGACCTGCAAAGAAGAGATTAGTTTTGTTAGGAATGGGAAAAGAAAAAGAAGAATATCCAAAAGAGGAAAACAAAAAATTTTCAGTAAATGAAACATTAACTTGTTCCTCAGGAAACCAGAGAAAACTTGTATTACTGAATGCCAACAGAACAGAAAAAGCTAGATATTCCTCACAATATCTTTCATTTTGCTGTTCTGGGATGATTATCTTGAGTAATATTTATTTCTTTAACTAAATAAAACCTACAGCTTTTCTTTTTCCCTCAAAAAAAAAAAAAAACCCCACAAAACACTAGTGAATAGTTGCAGCTCTTTTAGACACACAATCTTTCCCCCAATACTATCAGACTTTCTTCTGGATCTAGCCTTGAAAATCTGCTTGTAACAAGTTTCTAACTTTCTAGGATCCAGTCCTGCAAACTCTTTGAAACCAAAGCAAGGCAGGTGGCTTCTGCCCTGCTGGTTGGGAAACTGAAAAAACAAGCAGTCATGGCACTGTGGAGGCAAAACAATTTGTAAATTGACATACTGCCATATCCTCAGGCTTATACTTAACCTAGCAGGTATTTAGAGACTGGAAAGTGAAAATGAGACCTGTCCTGATCCCCAACCCATTATTTGAGACCTGCTTTCTTAAATACTTTCTCCCACTGGGTTGAGCCATGTTCCTTATTTTTACCATGCTTTTTAGCTATTACAACTTGGCTTTGGTTAACCCTTGGAGTAGTCTTTTTTCCCACCCTAACAGACTAGAGACCAGAAATGGTAAAGACATTTAATTTCAAAGAAATTTATACTAATTAATCTCCTTAACTCATTAAAGCAACTGTTTTTCCAAGATAATACATTCCAACATGTGATTTTTAACTTCAAAAGATTTTATGTATGCTATGAACTTGGCATTATATTGGATTATATTTCCATATTGTTTATTCAACACATTTTTACTATTTTGATGGAAGGGATGATCATTAATGCTTTTTCGGATCTCAGAATAACACAGATGATGACTAAAGATGAAGTACTTAGTAAAAAGAATATTTGTTAAATTCATTGGAGCTTTTAATCACCTTATCTTTACAGACCTTTTATGAGAAAAAAAAATCATCGTAGAAATCTAGAAGAGTTTTAAATAGAGCTAATATCTACAAAATAGCAAGAAGAGGTGTCTCTTCTGGGATGAAATGACCATCCCATCCTTAGGCAAGTGTATCATATTAAATATATGGTCCTTTTCTGTGTTGACCACCCTGATGAGTTTGGAAATACTAAATATGAATTTGGGCCTGCAGTTTGGAAGTGGGCTGGTAATAGCTGAATTGCTCTGTAGAAAGGATGAGAAGCAGTAGTAACTCCTGAGATGATCCAAGAAAGCATGGGCAAGGTGGGGGCTTGAGATAGAATAGAGGAAAAATAAGACAGTGTGATATTGGTGATATTGGAGCACTCCATGGAATAAGTCATAAGTGGAAGTACTGCAGGAGGGTGATGATTTGAAGATATTTTGAGCAGTATATATTATTCAATTTGAGGTTGTATGAATGCTACAATATACATTCCTTTTCAATTTCCTCAAGTGAAAAATGTCTTCTGCACACACTGACACCTTATGTAAGTGTGAAAATTGAGACATATAATACATTTCATGCTTTGTTAGAAGTATGGCAGGAAATGATTCGCCCATGTGGACAATGAAATAATCCATAACCCAAACTATTTCTTAAGACATTTTTGTATATCAATGCAAACTTGGAGGTCTGGAGACAGGTTATCCTAAAAACTAGGATGACCATATAACTTAGCACCCAAATTAGGGCAGTTTTGAGAGTAAAATGGGACCCTAAAAGGAATTAACAAGTATTTATTTGATCTATACCACATATAAGCCAGGATTTATGGCCACCCATCTAAAGGCAAGTATGAATTAGATACTCAGAACAGGCTGTAAGAGGAATTCTAGTCAACTATTAGGGGAATTGTAAAGACAGTTCCAACAATATCAGGGAAATGTAGGCAGGGAAACAGGAGGAGGGAAGAAGTCAGAATTCAGTGTCTTAATCTTCCCTCATGCCCCCCACATACTTAGTGGCTCTGCCCTCTCTAATGCTTATGCATTCTTGCTGGCTGTTTGTGGATTGATGATATTGAAATGCCCATATGAATTTGAAAAAACCCAATACATTTGGGACAAGTTGCTTTCTTTCCAAGACAGAGTTTAGGAGGGTTTTTAGGCTTCTAGGAAAATACTGGCATTAGGCTTGATATAATTTCCAGCATTGGTGACTAGAAGTGGTTGGCTAAAGATGTCACTTACAATACTGAATACTAAAAGTGATTGTTGAAAGGAATCTATAAGTTCCTTCAGGCTCTGCGTGTGGGTAGAGAAATGCCATATAGATAAATGTGCCAGGGCAGAATCAGAGTTGGGACAAAGAGAGCATGGTATGCAGGAATTTTGTGATTTGAGGTAAAGGGCTTTCATGGAAGGCACACGGATAAGCTCCAAAGGCCTGAGAGTGACCAGTCTCACATCGGTAAATACCAGCCCAAGGACCAACCAACCAGCCATTCTGGCCTAGAACTCAGAAAGGACCAGAGATAAGGCATTTGTGTGATATCTCCTCCTCTATCACAAAGAGGTTTTTTAAGCCCTTCTGGCATTCATTCTGATTATTCACCATTTGTGCTATCTTCATTGATACTCAAGGTACTTATACATGAGGATTATTAACCACTCATCCCTGTGGCCTTTCCTCTGACTGACTGTATCCAAATACCTTCTGCTTGTAAAGGATCCCAGTAATATGGATTAAGACTCACCCTGATTTAGTTTGGCCACACCCTAATTAAAAATAACATCTTCAAAGGTCTGTTTACAAATGGGTTCACACCCACAGGAATGTGGATTAAGATTAAGAACATGTCTTTTATTGGATACATAATTCAATCTACAACAGCCATAATTATATTTAATTATATGGTAACAGTTTAGGTGCTAATAAATTTGATGACATAAGTCTTTGGTAGTGGAGTATGTTTTCTTCTTAAAAATAGGTCTTAAACTAAAAAATGAATAGTAATAGTATGTTTGATGAACCCAAAGTGTTAAAAGACTGAGGGTCATTTCTGAGGATTATTCCCAAAGCTAGTAAAACTAATGGATATGTCCTCAATAGAAGTCATTTTTCACAAACTGAAAAAATTGAGGAAGTATAAGCAACAAGATAGCTATCAACATTTTTACACAAGTCATTCTGTCATTTTCATTATCTGAAAAGCAAGAAGCTACAAGATATCAGAATGTGCAAAGATCAATATTACCAATATGGTCATTTCAGATACCCAAAATATAAATTAAGTTTCCTGGATAATTTGCTAAGTTAAAAAGACTATACATAAGTTTTCACGTAGAAAACGGAATACTACCAGTCAAATTCATCCCTTTTAATTTGCATGATTGCATGCTGCATATAATGCATGATTCATTTGTTTTCATTGAACTAGATCAACTTTTGGTTGTATTTTATTCTGCCATCAGCATTTGTACACAGTCAGCCTTGATTTTTCGGCAGCTGTTCTTAGAACAATGTATGCCTACCAATAATTAAATTACATGGTCCATTTACCCATTAGAGTGACATTCATGGTTTTCTGAAGTAAAAAAAAAATTTAAAGAGTAGACCGACATAGTAGTAGGAAAAATATCCAGGATCAATATAATGTAAGCATTGTTCTCTTAGTTTTTATTTATTAAAAAAAGAAAAAAACATAGAGAATCAAATTGTTTCTACTGGGCTTCTATAAAGTTCAACAAGATGAATAAATAAGTGATGCATAGGATATATGACAGGCATAGTGAATTTTGGCTATCAAAAGGTATAGTTATAAAGAGATGTTACTATCTTAATGATAGGCCAAAACTAGAAACCATTGGTGTTCAAGTACTGTATATTCTTCATAACTATTTTTTCTGAGAGAATAGTTGAGAAATATGAGAATTTGAATATGAGAAAAGAGTTTCTAAAATTTATCTCCTGTTTGCTCTTTGTTCTCCTTAGTTAGTAAAGGTGTGTATTTTAATATATTTTGTAATAATTGTTTTATATTGCCTATAAGCTAAAGAAAAAAAGTGTGGCAATTTAAAGTCAAATGCTAAGAATTTGCCATAAAATTTCCTTTATGCAAAGAAATTACTGAATAATTAAATTTTGGACCTAGAAATATTTGAGGTCACCTATCTGATTCCTGTCTTTCTCAAAATGGGTTAAAAGAATCAACAGTATAATCATTTATGACTGTTTCCCAAGCAACCTGGGCAATTACATTAGACAAAGAAACATAGGTGCAAGGGAGCAGAAGGAAGGCTCTGCCAAGCCAGGTTAGATGGCTACTATTTTATACTCTTGCTTTTGCTTTAAGTATTCCTCAAGAATTCAATCTGTATTAGTGGAAATCCAGATTTTATAAGATCTGTATAATATGGCAGAATGTATAGATGCTATTGAATACCTAGTCATTTCACATTAGGTTTGCTGTGACGGGGTAAGGCAACCACTTTTGGGGGCTGTTTAAGAAATGACCATATCTTTTTTCAAAGGCTCCACATTCTCTGTACATAAATTCTGGTAGTGGCCAACAAAAGAGAGCCGGTAAGAAGCTAAACTAGGCATTCTAATCAAATAATTGATCTTTTCATATTCTCAAAGAAAAATGTTTACTCATTTAATTGGTTACCAATAACTGATGTCTGAGGAAGGTAACACATCGCCAAGGGTGGAAGCACAGTGAAGGAAGTTCTAAAATTTGCTTATCTTTTACTCTTCGGTCATCATGTCAATAAAAGTGCCAATATTCAGTTCTATAAAAGTTCTGTGTGCTTTTAATGCCCACTTATTACATAAAATAGATTCACATGTATAGAGTTTGTATGTTCTGATCTGCAAAGCTGTCTTTCAAAACACTTATCATTGATTTGTTTGACCATTTTATGAAGATGACAATTTGACATCAGTGGAATTATTAAAAATTTATCAGTTGGAGAGGATAGGAAGTTGGAGAGGATCTGGATCAAAATCTTGTATTCATTGTCTCTCACTCAAACACTAGCTGGTTTCCTGAGTGTCAGGAAAGTTTCAGCATAGAACCCCATTAGCAGTTGGTAGCTCCGAACTCAGACAAATGGAAGATTTTGATGTTTGAACAGTTGAGAGAATATGGAATTTTCCCTGTCTTTGAGAAACAAATTCTCTACTTTTGAAATTGATCTCACTTTACTTTGCTGATGGATATGGTGAACCTATAATTTCCCATCCAAACTGAGATACTTGACAATGAAGGGCGCATGGCTGTACTTTGTTAACACTCAGGGACCACAGTTATAAGCCAGTGCTGCTTCGAGACATATACAGTCATTGCACCAATAAAAATCCTTATATGTGGTGCTGTAACCTCAAGAATCTTTTTGTTATTTTTTATTTTTGGCTTGTTTGCTTGTTTGGGGTCTAGATTTTCTGACCCAATGGGGAATTCCTCAAGTAATTTTCATTTTGAAATAAAGGAATACACTATTTTATTTATTCTATAGACATTTATGATAAGGAATAAAGAAAAATATATAATTATTTGTATCGCTGTCCCTTTACTTTTCACATCCATCTCTTCCCCAAACTCCCTGACACCTTTTCCCAGGTTTTTAAGGAGGGAGGCTGCCTTCTTGCTTGGTCAGGTAAAGGTCTTTGTTGTGCTCACAATCTTTAATGTGCTAACTCAATATAGGAGTAGACAGAACTGGAAAAAGCTGAGGTAATGATAATTAGTTTAGGAAATAAAACAAGAAGGTACTTAGAGAAGAGATTGGAAGAGCTTGGCCAAATAAGTAGAAAGTCAGGGATTCTGTTAAGTTTTGCAAACTGGAAAGATTTAAGAGATGTGATTTAATAGCTGCTATTTAGAGTGAAATTTGGGGGCATCATTCATATTTGGAAAATATTGTTTTATGTATGTGGATAGTGATTCCAGAATAACTTATTTATGTGAACTGCAATAAAGACGGGTGGTTATAAATTTCTCAAAGATTTATGGATTTGGATGTTTATATCTCTGAATGTAAAAAAAAAATACCACAATTTTGTTTGTGTTATACATAGTAAGCACATTCTATTTGGGATGTAAGGTTGAATAAGACATACATAACAGATGATGAGAAGTAAGGACTTGTTGAGTGAATGAACACTGAATGCATCAATAAATGAACACATTTGGAAGGCCAGAGAGTTTTTCTCCCCCGAGCTATATGTAGGCAAGATATATGCAAAATGGATCCTTTATCACTAAATATTTCAGTGTGTATTTGGTCAGAATAAAAAATCATGGAATTTTTATTTACTCTCGATTTTATGGGTTTTTCAAGAGAATATAGGGGAACTCAGAATCAGGTGGTTGCTATGTTCTCCCGAAAGTTGTTTTTTGATCATGCCTTATCTCTTCTCTTACACAGATATTTGCCCTAACCACTACTGTAAAACAATACACGGGGCACACACCTGTGAGCACCTTCCTTATCTCTCCTGAAATACAGTTTACAAGAGAACAAGCCTTTATCTTCATCATATTCTTTCAAAATGCTAGTTGCAATTATTTCGTGAAAATAGTTCACAAAATTTTTCTCTAATACAATTGTATTCCCACATCAACAATAACTAGTCCCATCAAATTTCAACTCCTTCTGGCAGACATAAACTCTCATTTAGCTATTCTCAATGTTTCTTTACCTCCTCTATTCAATTTATCACACTTGTTTCCCTTCCTATCAGCACCTCCTATTGTATTCTCAATATTCTCATAATATTTCAGCTTCATGTATACCATCACTGAGATCAGTTGAAATCCTATACTCCACTCAATTCTTGCTCTTCTCCTTTGTGGGCTACCAGACATTGTGTAGGTTCTGTTCTCCCTGAATTTTCATATATTCATTACACCTTCATGCTTTTGAGTTGTACTTTTCTAACTTTCATGATCTTGTTGCTTATTCCCTGACTTTGTTCTGTTTTTCAGTTCAGTTCTAATTCTGACAGATTTTCGTTCTCTTTAACAGGCTTACCATAGTCTTAGAAAATGCTTAGTATTAAAAATTGCAGGGGCCACCAATGTATTGTCTACTAGATCTTCTGAGAAGTTTGTCTAAATCTTAGTGGACTCTATTGCAGGCTCAGGAAACAGTGGGAGGCTTGGCTAGGTTTAAATTGGTGTGAGCTTCTAACTTACCTTAAAGGACAATTCTCAGACTTGTTACAGACAGAGCAGATCTAAGCTGAAAACTGCATTTAAGAAAAGAACTGTTGCCACAGTAATATAAACAATTTTCAATAAGTTGCCAATGTTTTAAAACAGAGATTTTTGGCTTCTTTTCAAAATATGGAAGATTGGGCCAATTTAGACCTAATAATTACAGGGCAACAATCAGCTGCAACTATAGTTGCCAACCTCCTCAGATGGGGCATACAATTTCACGTTTACCACAGTCCCCATTTCATTCATTTATATTCCCTGCCTGACTCCTGTAGGCATTTGAATTTTTTACCTCTGTATTGAAGGCCTGGAACCAGCCTGTTGCAGGAGTTGGAGAACAGGGTCATTCTAGGTGATGATTGTCCCCAAAGGACCCATGAAACACAGAACATTTACTGTACAATTCCTTCACTGAGTTCACTGAGGCTTGGGAAAATTCTGTTTAAAAAAATGACTGACAAATTGATTGAACTTCTCAAGAATCACTGTGATACCTTAATACCTTAATTTTATAAACCTCTAAGAACTCAGCAGGAACAGTGTGGAATCTGCAAACCTTTCAGCACTAGGGATTAATTGTTTTGATGGACATGACAGTGCTGTCACATAAGCAGACAGTTTCCTCTCATGAAGCTAGTCCAGGGCCAGACTCTTGGAGCTTACATTGCTTATTTAACTGGTAATACTTCTATGTTCTCACTGTCATTGGATTGGCCATTTTCTAAGAGGAGGAAGTCATTAGAGGAAGAAGGAAGTAACATATGGGCCATTAAAAGAGAAGTTAGTTGTAGTACTTTCTTCTTGAGCCCTCTTTATTCCTTTGTCTCTACTCTCTTACTTTATGCTTCCAATGACATTATGCCATACTCCTGACTGAAACGCTTCTTTAGATTCCAATCGCATGTGATAGTATCTATAAATTCCTTCTCAGCTACTCCCACTGCTCCTTGCCTTCCCCCATTATAGATCCAATATAATCTCATGCTAATCTACCCCTGTTCACTTTACTTTAAGTACAAGGTCTCCTTCGAGTTCCTCTAACACATACATCTCTTTGATGACAGAGATTTATATTTGCTGTCTGGCTGCCCTTTCCCTAGCTTTTCTCTTGACATGTTCTCTTCTTATTCTTTTGGTCTCAGCTTAAATGTATCATCTTCAAAAAGATCTTTCTTGATAATCTTATTCAAAGTAGGCCCACTTATTCATACTTTATCACATCACCCTCTCTGTATTTATCACAATCTCACATTATCTTTTACATTTATTTTTTAATTGTCTATCTTTCTATCTTAATTATGAATGGAAACTCTGTGACCACAGGGACCTTGTCTGTCTTTTCTATTGATAAGTTCTTAGCACAAAGTAGTATTTGGATCATAGCAGTCATTTATTGAATGCAGTAGAATAAGTATATGTGTACAGTGTGTTGAATCTTTTCTACTAGTTTGTTGCTTTTGCCTCCAGGAATATAGTTTCTAAAACAAATTATGTTATTGAAGCACATTATAATAATTATCTTCATCATGCATATAAACTAACCAAGGGAGATGTACTGGGGCTGGAGCCCCTCTCTCTAATCCTTTCTTATCTGATTGGTAGTTTCAGGGAAAGGATGAGCATCCATTGGGTCATTTTAGATAGACACTGTGAATGCATTGTAAATGTCTCTCTTTTTCTCTCCCTGGGCTTGAATGCAGTGCACTTGCCTTGAATGTCCAGTCCTTGGGTGGTGAGAAAACCAGTAGAAACCTCCTCTAGCAAGCCCAGTAGTTCTCCCATCCCACTTCCAGTTTCTTCAGCTCTGATAAAGTAGACAAGTCAAAAAGTCCTTCTATGTTGATCTGCTTCTCTTTGACTTAGATAAGAGGTGGCCACATTTTTTCCTTTGGGTCCCAAACGATTTACCCAGAAACCTAAGATAATTTTGGGTAATAACTATGATTATGATACATAGAAATTCATTTGTGCTTTTATTTTCTGAGTCACATCCATTTTGGCAAGAAAGAGGGCTGGTGCTACTAAACTAGTTTTTGATAAGTGACAGCTCAGACTAGATTCATTCTTCTAATATTATCTGCACAACAACCACTGTTCTCATCTACTAATTCTTATAATGGAATTCATTTCTGTTCCTTATTGGTCTTTTCACCAGAGCTTTTTTGTTTGTTTATTTGTTTCTTTTGTTTTTTATTCACCAGGGCTTTTATATAAGAAGTAGAATTATATTTCTTTGTGATTATGGAAACATGTTCACATTTAACTTTATTCATTTTTGCTTAAGAACCCTAAATTTGCTAATAGGAGGACCCAAATTATTGTTGTCATTGGGTTAGCAATGATCAATAAGCAGTTGTTCCTTTTGGCATCCTTTGGTGTATTTTCCTTATCTAACAAGCATCCTTGTTGAATAAACATCCTTTAAGAAATTATGTACAATCATGAAACTTCTAGTGAGCCCTGGATCACCTCACTTTCTATTGAACTATACACAGTGTTTCATGACTTCCAACTTGTGTGTGATAGGATATTCCCCTGCTGTTCTGGTTTATGTTTTGTATTTTATTTCTTCCAATCCCCCCTGTGTTAATCCTCTATCCCATGCTGAGGTTATGACATCTCCAGAAACCACATCCAATATGTTCTTGAACCCACACCCAAACTTTGCTTCTATCTAGGTAGAAATTTGAGGAATTGAGATGAAAACAATTAAGATGAAAAGAGTATAGACCTGGAATCATATGTAATTATGAATGGTATTGTCTTCAGCAAATCTGCTGACATTTATGGACTTCAATTTTCTCCTCTGGGAAATAAGAATAATATCAGTTCATATTATATAATAGTACTATGAATTAATTAGTGCCATATGAATAGTAGGCACCATCTGAAATGAGATCATTGTGGGTTTTGAATATTTAGGAAAGGCTCTTTGGCAAAATTAGGACAAGGGCTATAGATTTCAGAATGAAATATTTGGACAATACTGAGTGTACCAAAGCAATGAAAACCAGAATTTTTTAAAAGATTGTAGGCAGTATTGAAACAAAGGCTAGGTTCTCTTCAGTTTGTCCTAAACATAATGACAGACATGGATGGTTATTTTGCAGAAGTGTACTATAAATACACTTTCTACTAAAAGAGAAGTTGTAGTACTTTCTTCTTGAGCCCTCGTTATTCCTGATGGATTTATTTTCTTTGTTTCTATTCTCTTGCTTAGTGCTTCCAAGCTCATTAAAGTCCTTAAAGTATTACAAATGATAGTATTATTTCAGACCTCTCATATGTAGCTTAGGAATGAAGCTTTACATAGGAGTTAAATATGTTTCATGGGATTTTGAATAGAATGTGTTTCTGTCAAGGCTGAAAGGGGTTGTGAGAGGAAAAGGATATTTATATAACCTATTTTAGAAGAAAAACTTAAATAGAAAACATAAGGAAATGATATTAATATAATTCTGCAATTTTATTTGGAAAATGCCATCTTTTCATATGAAGGTTTATAAGTTAACTTCATTTGTGATGTATAATAGCTAATTGATATTTCTTGCTTACTTCCCCACCCCTAAAATTTCTTAGTTTCTTAATCATTATCAACTGTGAATCTTCCAAAGAATGTTTATCACAGAAAGAATATTCATATATATTGTACTACATTTTTTCTCTATTTATATTAGAAAAGTTGTAGATTTACATAAAATACGGAGTTCCGTATACCATCCTATTATTAACACATTGCATTGGTGTCATATATTTATTACAGTTGAAAAAAGAACATTTTCATCATTGTGCTCCTAACTATAACCCATGGTTTCTGTTAGGGTTTACTGTTCGTGTTGTGCAGACTTATGATTTAAAGATTCCTGACTATTGGAGGCCTTACAAAGAGAACCCAGAAGTCACAGAGGCTAGAAAGGAGAAGACATTACCTGACAGGAAAGTCAAGGAACTCAAGCATCATCAGCAGGCAGCCCCAGAAAATTATGGTCTTCAGGGAGAAAGCAAACTTTGCCAATATCTTGATTTTTGACTTCTTCTAGCTTCCAAACTGTGAGCCAATAAATTTCTGTTGGTAAGCCAAAACCAGATTGTGGTATTCATGATAACAGATAAGGCAAACTAAGATAGACAATAATCTCTAGGAGGAAGTTCTCAGGTGGGACAGTGACTTCAGACAAAGGTGCTCACTTGGGGACAGAGGAAGAGGCTCCTCAGTGAATGCTGTGCCACGCAGAGATACCAAGTTGCCTTGGAGTTCTGCTCAGACCAACACATTTTCTCTGGGATATACATCCATGGATATAAAAAAAGATTGGTATTCTAAACACATAAGTCCTCTTTTATAGTGTTTTATGTGTTTTCAATCCCTACACCATGCTTTAAATTTTTCTTAAAAATAACCCCAAATGAAAAATAGCAAGGATTTCTTCACATTTATGTGATTTAGTCTGATTTTTAAGTCCCATTTAGAAGGTGACTTAGACATCTGCATCATAGTTTTTAGACAACTACATTTCAATTATAGTTTTCTTGGTGAATTACTGCATTGTCATCTCATCTTTCATTGATTTACTCATCCAGCTTTTAATTTTCCTTGGTCCGTGGTAGTATCATTACCATCCTCAGTAACAGCATTTTTCAATAGCAGTTACATAGAGGCCCTGATCTAAACTTAGCCTAGCACCAGTGCTATACTATCTCAAACTATCTATCTCCTTCATTTCATTATTGGTTGTCTTTGATTTCTCGTTTTAGAAAATATGTATTTACTGTGATAGTGCTGACTTTCAAGCTGAGATGGTTATTTCTGTGATTAAAATTTCATGTTTCTTTGCTTGAGAGAACATTGACTATTCTCTGGAGGAATAATAAAAGTACAGTATAATTTTTGTTGTAGAAATTTACCATTACAAATTCTAGATACTGCCTCTCATTAGTTCTTTCCAAGAGAAGGAGAATAATAGCAATAAGGAACATAGCCAGAATCATGTTTAGAAGATTAATAAAAAATAATACTTCGAAATGTACAGGATTAGTTTTTCATCCAAGTTTTTTATTTTTAAGAGCAAATAGAATATGCAACAATTAAAGAAGAATGTAACTATGAAAAGTTTTTAGTCCTATGGTATTTCCACTCCCTCAGTGACTTATTAATCCTGCCAGTATGATCATGTTCCCCAGCATGGTTTCTTTTCTTTTATGTTTAAATAAACCATGGATGTTTCATGTAATTAAGAATTTGGAGGGGGGTTCTTCATTGCATTTGGAATTGCTCATATCAAAGCAAAGCAAAAACTTCCTTTATAACCCTGACCTGTGCCTAGTTCTAAATTATATACTATAAAGGAATCCACAATAATTGTTTCTGCAAATTTTATAATGCTGACAAGGAAATAAGTAGAAAGAACAAGCAAACATATCTATCATCAAGTTTTAGTTATTTTAGTATAAAAGGTGGAAGATAAAAAATTTAGTGTGTTGTTATCTTGAGGGCATAGTAATAGAAGAGTCTAAGATTTTGTTTACCCTTAAGGGGAGAGTAACCGTTGAACTAATATATGTGAGAAGAGGGAGGAGGGTAGAATAGAGGAGAGCTCAGTTTTCACCAGAGTGTAAACTCTTCCCCTTTGCAGCTGTAAATTTTTGTCTAACCCCCACATTTCTTTGGATCAACTCTCTATGATATATATAGTATCCTCTTTAGAACTACAGGATGTTCAGGTTTCTTGCTGCTCATAGAAATGGAAAGACTTGCTGAAGTGAATTACCCAACGAAATTAGACCACATTCAATGATGTTCAATTTTTTTTTGCATGGGTGTAGACATAGCCATAGCTCTGGCAGGTATTCAGATTTCATTTCAATAATAGCAGGTTAAGTGGTAAGGTCACATCATGATTCAGCATAGAGAGACAAAATGTTCTGAGCCAGATAATAAAATTCAACTGAATATGTGACCAAAATTGTTCTCAGGTACTGATATCTGTAACGTATTTTTATGTTGGAGAAAAACAACAACATAATTTGGTGCAATATGTTGCAGGCAAGATATAACATCTAATGTTGATGTTGTCTGCATATAGTGGATATCAGACTTCAGGTAGCTGCAGAGAGGAGCTATTTTTTTTTTATTAGAGAAGTTGTTTGTTTAAAGAACAATCATGCATAAAATACAGGATTTGCACACAACAACCCACCATCAACACTCTGCATTTGTGTAAATCATTTGTTACAATTTATGATAGAAATTTTGACAACTGTACTATTCATTAAATTCCATGGTTTAACTTGAGGCTTACTGTGTAGTGTAGTTCCATGGATTCTTTTATTCTGTGACCATATACACAATCTAACATTTCCCTTTTTAATCACATTCAGATGTATTTTTCAGTGCCGTCAACTGAATTCACAATGTTGTGCTACCATCACCCCTATCCATTACCAAAACATGACCATCATTTTAAATAGTAACCCTGAACATTTTAAGTTTTAACTTTCCATTTCCTATCCGTGCTTTGGTAGCCTATATTCTAGATTTTGACTCTCTGAGTTTATTTTAATTGTTTCAAATCCATGAGACCATACAATATTTATCCTTTTGTGTCTGGCTTCTTTCACTCAAGTTGATGTCCACAAGGTTTATGAGAGGAGGGAATTTTTAAGAGTAAATGGAAATATTAAAGATTCAGTAACTTCTGGGCAATTGGGATTTTTTTTTTCAGATTCAACTTGGAATCTGTTCCATTTTTACCAAAAATTCAGGAGATATAGAACCTTCCAATGGTTTAATGCATATGAGAAAAGCTGAAAAATAGAAATGTATAAATACAAAAAGAGAATGGTGCTAGGGAGAGACAAAGGTACAGATAGAGATAAAAACTGAGAGAGGGAGAGAGACCAAGGAAAAGATAGAGACTGGGTAATGGATGGATTATAGGCTATTAAATCCTTCTCTGAACCCAACGCTGAAGCAGCCAGTGGAGAAACAGTATGCCTAGCAGAAGTGGGACCAGTGTCTGCAGTGGGGGGTTAAATCCATGAAAGAAACTTAAGAAGCAGAAAGTAATTAAGTAGAGAGAATGGGGGTATAGACTGGAGATTGACTGCTGTGTCCTTTCTCTGTTCCCTATGCTGTACTTGGCAAGCATGTGCCTGGAGTTGCAATTTGAGAAATAAAACACAGAAGGAGCTGTGCGGTCCCTCCTCCATTATACTTGTGTGCTGGTTTGAAAGGAAGTATGCCCCCTAGGAAATCCATGTTCTAATCAAAATCCCATTTCATAAAGCTAGAATAATCCCTATTCAATACTATATGTTTGAAACTGTAATCAGATCATCTCCCTGGATGATGTGATTTAGTCAAGAGTGGTTGTTAAACTGGATTAGGTGACAACATGTCTCCACCCATTTGGGTTGGTCTTGATTGGTTTACTGGAGTCCTATGAAAGAGGAAACATTTTGGAGAATGGGAGATTCGAGAGAGCAGAGAATGCTACAGCACTACGAAGCAGATAGTCCACCAGCCAGCGACCTTCGGAGATGAAGAAGGAAAATGCCTCCTGGGCAGCTTCATGAAACAGGAAGCCAGGAGAGAAAGCTAGCAGATGTTCACCATGTGCCTTTCCAGCTGAGAGAGAAACCCTGACTGTGTTCACCATGTGCCCTTCCACTTGAGAAAGAAACCCTGAACTTCATCGGCCTTCTTGAACCAAGGTATCTTTTCCTGGATGCCTTGATGGGACATTTCTATAGACTTGCTTTAATTGGGACATTTTCTCGACCTTAGAACTGTAAACTAGCAACTTATTAAATTCCCCTTTTTAAAAGCCATTCCGTTTCTAGTATATTGCATTCCAGCAGCTAGCAGACTAGAACAACTTGCATACTTTTGCTTACAAATGCTAGATGAGCATAAAATTCTGAAACTAAGAATATCACCACTCATCCTCCCAAAACAAAACTCAAACCAAAAATCTTTGTATAAGCACATGCACGTGACCATGAATCCTGGATCCCCTAGGTCTACTCTATCTGAGTCACATGCACAGAGAGCATTTTACTAACTTGAGATCTGGCAGCACCAAAGTCTAACTGGCATGAGGCACTGGTAGCGTGGGGGTCAGTAGCCAGAACTGCTGGCTCCCAAGTGATGATATACCTACAGAAATTTTGTTTGAGTTCCTTAATATGACATTATCATTTTACTAGACAGATCAATGTGGCCAAGCCTTAGAAGAGTTGACATTACAACCATAATATTAATTAAAAGTTACCCCAATACATGTTGCAATATTTCGATCTTGTTCTGTTACATGCGCTTAAACCAGCTGCCTAGTATAATGCTTACAAGTTACTTTCACAGTCACTTCATGTGATTATTAGGCAGTGGACTCTGTGCGATAGTTCACTGAACATATGTGCCTAATGTTCTGACATGGGGACTTGACCTTGAGAGGCAGTGACATTACTATGTTCTGTCTGTTTCCACTTACGAAGTTGAATAAAACATGTTCCACCTGGAGCAAGAACCATAGCAGAAACGTCTTTCCTTTTATTTTTCAGAAAGTTCTCAAAGATGAAAGTTGGAAAAGAGGAGAAATGGAAGAACAGGGAGGGTGAAGGGAAATGAGGGGGAATCTGGAATCAGTGAAATTAATAGCTGGATCTGTCCACACCCATGTCTAGTATCTTTTATAAGAGAAGAGACCACTGGCCAACAAAGCATCAGTTTTGAACAGCCATGGGTATTTAGGGAAGTCCCTACACCAGCACCCAGAACTATGAAAATGATCAGACATCTGCCATCAATATTTGTTGGCCTCCAAAACCAAGTTAGACAACAACCACAAAATCAAAGCCAAATCAAACACTACTTCTTCCTGTACCCATTGTCTCCACACACCAAAAAACAAACACACACATGCACCTGATCCTTGAATCACTAAGCCACACTGTTTACTCTAAAGAAAATGAGGAGAGCATATAGATTTGTGTCTAAGTAAGTTTGAGGTCACATCACACTTGAGTTGGTACCAATGTTACTAGCATAACGGACATATATTTGACCATCCATAGGCTCAGAGGAGAACTTGAATTACACTACCGCCCAAAATACATGTGGTTCCCACCCTTCCTCTCTCCTAGGATATTGCAAAGGGACCCATGTGAATCAGTAGGAGTTGGAATATATCAGTGATAACCTAGCACCCTCAGAGGATAGGAAGACATTCCTTTCTTCTTGTTAGTACTGTGGTATAAGAGTTGGCTATGGGCATAAGGGAGGCCCTCTAATCAGTAGGAGGCTTACCTTCTGAGCATGTGTAGTGGGCAGAAGTACCATTAATGGAAGTGAAGAAGATCAGCTTCCTCCCAGCTGCTGACTCTTTGAATAAAAGGCTTTCTCAGGGTGGCCCTTTTCTTTAAAAATCCCTGATTCCTGTCCCTATGATACTTTCATGTCAGACCGTCTTATCCCAGGCTCAGATCCCCATCACCAAGCCTGTGGAAACTTGCTCTGGTCTCTTAGGAGTTGGGGTGGAGAGAAGTTCTGTCTCAGTTCGAATAAGTCATCTCCATCCTCCTATAAGCATAGGCTTTTGAAACAAAAAGCCAGGATGAAACCCTTTTTAGTTCATCTGTCACATGTGGTCATAGCACATTAGCTGCTTTGACTATAGAAAGCAGAAGAACAAAGGGGTGGAAAAATGTCAACTCTGGGAAGAAAAAAAGTAATAACATTGAAAACTATCTAAAAATATCAACCTGCTATGCTTTTTATGCCATTAGTTATATGTGTGCAGTCATATAAATTTAGCTATAAATCCCATTTTCTAGCTTCTTAAGGAGAAATTTAGGGAACTAAGGCAAATCCAAAAGTGGATGGTAGGAGCAACCTTTAAAATGTCACTCAAGCAAACCATGGAGAAAGAAGGAATATAATTAGATCAGCAGTTCTCAACAGGAATGACATAGCTCCCAGGGAGGTGTTTTTAGGTGTCACAGTGATGAGGAGGGGCTATTGCCATTTAGTGAGAAAGAATCAGGACACTAGATGCAAAAAAGGAATTGACCAGCATGCTGATCACTTTTTATCAGAATATCCATGTATATGAAAATTTAGAACTTAGCTGTTTTATATTTAAACACAAAGTATCTTTTACATAGTGTGGTAGTTAGATTCAGTTGTCAACTTGGCCAGGTGAAGGCACCTAGTTCTGTTGCTGTGGACATGAGCCAATGGTACGTGAACCTCATCTGTTGCTAATTACATCTGCAGTCGGCTAGGAAGCATGCCTGCTGCAATGAATGACGTTTGACTTAATTGTCTGGTGCTTAAATGAAAGAGCGCAATGTAGCACAGCCTAAGCAGCTCAGCATACCTCATCTCAGCACTGGCAGCTCAGCCCAGGCCTTTGGAGATGCAGAAAGAAATCACCCCGGGGAAAGTTGTTGGAACCCAGAGGCCTGGAGAGAAGGTCAGCAGAGACCATCCTGTGCCTTCCCACGTAAGAAAGAACCTCAGTGGAAAATTGGCTGCCTTTCCTCTGAAGAACTAACAAAATAAATCCCCTTTTATCAAAAGCCAATCAGTCTCTGGTGTGTTGCATTCCGGCAGCTAGCAAACTAGAACACATAGTGTTGGAATACATTTAATAATCCAAGGAATAGAGATATTGATAGGAAATTATACTTTTTTTTGCATAGAAACTTACAGAGAGTTGTTAACCATTAGGGAAAACCATGCCTCCAATGATAAATGCAGCTTACATCTGTCAGTTGACTTTAGGTTCAGCTCTAAGCATCTGACTATTTCATTATGTATTATCTTCTTTCCCAAGCAATTCTATTTTTAACTATTTTATTATAAATAACTCTCTTTTCATATTCTCTTTTATATTGTAATAAAGGCCTTATATGAATGTTTTAAAAATATGTGTCAAGAGATTATAGCATCTATGAATATTATTTCAGAATATGAAAGGGAGTAGTACAAAATTTGTATTATAAATAGGCAGTATGGGGTCTGCTAGAGTTGAGAATCACTATATTAAACATAAAAAGAGACCAAGAAGCAATAGGACAACATCCTACACTCTGGGAAGAAAGGTGGCTGACTGTCACTTCAGTTCATCCTCTCTTTCAACCGTATCCTTAAGCACAATTTTTAAAAGGTAAGTTTTTCAAGTTAGACATCTTGAATAAAAATTTGGCCTTAATATTTATAAACTGATTCATGGGAAGACATTGAAAGGTTCTATGATTCAGTTTCTTAATCTGATACTCAACTAAGAATTGTAAATGTCCTCATGAAGAATGTAGCCAGTCATTGATAAATGGTGCTTGGTAAGCACTCAATGATTGTTAGTATTTCTAGTATTGCTAGCATTTCTATAAGTAGACAGGGGATTACCAAAAGCAAAAGAAAGGTTCAAAGTCATTTGAAGTATTGGACAGTGGTGGCTTTTCAGGTTGGGATTTGGGGGGGGGGCGCTCTTGCACTTAATCTTCCTCCCAGTAAATTGAGGGAATCTAAGCTGTTTGAGATGAGTCTTGAATTCTGGAGAATGAGGAGGTAGAATGGGATGTTCATTTGTCTCCTGAGGGCCCACTCAAAGCAAACTTATTCTTAATTCCAAAATTGTCCAAACCCATTGCTAAGGTACAGATGAGGGACAAATTCAGGGTGGCATTCAATCACATAATAAACATTTGGCTTTTTTTTTTCAAGGCATTGCTTGCCTTGAAAAACTCAAAGGATAGCTTGTATATGGTAGAGAGAGGCACTCTCCACACACAATATAGCAGCTACCTGCATGAACTCATAAAATTTTTCTTACCCAAATTGAACAAGTCACCTTATACAAAGAGATTTTGAAGGGTTTTAGCAATGGCTTTCATGGTATAGATACAATTTGTAAGATTTTGTGGATGATCTACTTAGTCAAAACACATTACATAAATTGACTTGTATCAAAAACAACTTAGAATAAGAGAATCAGTAAATTGAAGACTGTATGTTACGTCAGCTGAAGAGTTCCCATTTATAGTAGAGGCCCATACTGCTTTTTCCAAAGGTAAGTACCATCAATCAGCTATAAATGAAAATGCGCAGTTTACATTAAAGAGCCTGCCTTCTAGGTAGGCCCAAAGGACATGGAATTGTCCTTGGGGATGAAGTGATTCATGCTTCCAACCCTCACTTAAAAGTATTAATCTTTGTTCTTTTGGAGACATGTTAGCATTTTTCAGAGAATTGAAGTATAATTGGGCATGTTGGATAATGCAATCTAATCAAAGCGTAGCTCCCAAGGAGCTTCTTCACAGCTGTCACGTCAGGAGATCAAGAACTCTTGCCCACCACTCCATCACAAAACACGAAACATTCCTTATGGGGGTTAGTGATCCTGAGGAATCCACCTTCCAGGGACTACTAAGATAAAATTTGCTGCTTGGCATTTCTGATATCATCAGACCCTTTGGTCCTCCAGTCACTCCCATCCTCGTGGTGTCCTGGTATCTTCCCTCTGCACTGACCCAGTCTCCCACCTCTTTTATACTCCCCTCACTGTTTTCTGTGCTACTTGGTATTTCTGATACATGATCAGTGAACTCTTGAATAGACTCAGCCTCGTCCACATATTTCATTTAACTGAATCTCTGTCTCCTGTGGCTTATCTCAATCATAGGTTGCTCACCTGCCCCCACTCATCTCCAGATCAGATCATGAGAAATACTCATGCTATTCATGTTTTGACACCTTACCTCAAATGGTTCCTGCCCATTTACCTGAGATTCTCACTTCCATGGGTATATTCCGTGTGTTTTGTCACCCAAACTGTTCTGCTTTAAAAACCCCAATTGAGACATTGCTCTGAAGGCTACAAGTTTTTATATTTCTTATCACCTTATACATCCTTTTGGCAAAATTATTTTATTTTTATGTTTCAGCCCTTCAGCACCAACCTTAACTCATGTAACTTTCTCATGCACTTCAATAACTATTCCTGATCTTCAAAGCACTGTTTTCTCCTTTGCTCTCAGCGAATCATTTTTATTTAGATATCCATCTACTTCAAATAGACATTTGATGTTTCAGTCATCTCAAAAGCAGGATGTGGAAAAGTCTTTTCTGAACCCCTTCCTCCATCCAAAACACCCCTTCTTCAATGTTCTCATATCTGTTCCACTCTCGCACACCAACAGTCCAGTCCCTCAATATTTTCAAAATGTAAATCTGTCACTTTCCTATCTGCAGGTATCTTGTTAGCCTTGTTAGAAAGTTCCACTGCTGCATGGGCTGGCTGCTACGTGTCGCTGTAGCTCATCTTGTCTGCCCCCATCCCAATCTTTTTGTTCCACTGTTTGTTACACAGGCAGCTCTTTTTATTTTCCATCACATCTACCAAATAGGTTGCACATTATCGTTCTTTAGGTCTCAGCTAATATACCCTTTTTTCCAATGAAGCTTCCACTGACCAAGCCCTCCAGAAGACTAGGTTAGGTTTTCCTGTTACACAGTGTAATCAATAGCTGCATGTGTCAGAACTATTGCTTAATGCCTCTTCCACAGCCTCAAAGTAGGCTCTATAATATTAGGATCTGGGTCCATTTTGTTCACCCATACAGATTCTCAACAACATCTATAGAACAAATGAATTAATGACATTAATAAATCAATCTATTTACTATATTTTACAGACTATAATCATTGCATCTTTATTGTGACTTACAATGGTTTGACTTTCCTCATAGGTGTAAATAACTGCAACCCCTCTATTTTCTCAATTTCACATGCCCTCTTCTTGCATCATTATATTCTATCTTTACAGTTCATTCCCTCTATTACTCCTATTCCATCAAAACCTTGTACCTGTACCCTTGAAACTTAATATGACTGTACAAGAACACAACTCTGCTGATTGTTCCTGTTTACACTCATGACCACAAACCTCAAACAGACCCTTAATTCTGTCCAACAATTATAGTCCAATTTCCTAGACTGTTAACTCTTCCACCCCTCTGGAAGACTGTCTTTCCTTTTCCTTTCTCATACATTGAATCTTTTCCCTGTGGCCTTTCCTTTTAGCTGACACCCTTATTTCCTTCTTCACTGAGAATACTGAAGCAGTCAAAGTAGACCACCCAGATCCACCAATACAACTACCAAGCTACTAATATCTGTACCTAAAACCTCCAATGACACACGAGTAGATCAACTGCCTGTGCTCCTAGCTAAAGCCAGTTCTTCCACTCATTCATTAAATCCCAGCCCCTCACCCATGTGATGACATGATTCCAGAAATTCTCCCCACACTCTCTCGTATCATTTTTTTTCCAATTTATGTATTCCCAACAGCATAAATGAATGATATTAATTTTCCCATATATATATGAAAAAAGATGACTTCTCTTGACCTGACTTTCCCCACCAGTTAGAATTCCATTCTTCTGCTCTTTGCAGCAAAACTTCCTTGAGAAATTTCATTATCTCCAATTTCTCCCCTCTCATCATCTCTTAAATTACCCCAGCCAGGATTTCACCCCACTTTTCCCTTTAGACTGTTATTGTTATAGCAATAAGCTACCTCCATGTTGCTAAATTTATTGGTCAATTCTCAGTTCGTGTCTTACTAATCTTTGTCTAGCATTTGAGTCAGTTGATGACACCCTCCCCCTTCACATACTTTTTGTACTTGACTTACAGAAATCTGTAGTCTCCCGATTTCTTCTATCATCCCTGTTTAGTCTCCTTTCTTGTTTCCTATTCCATACATTTTAATCCTGGAGTACCTGGGGTTTAAGGGTTCTTCTTTCATACCTATGTTCAATCCCTTGATGATAATATCATGGCTTTAAATTCCAATTATATGTTGCTAACTCCCAAATTTATATTACCAGTCTGGATTTTTCTCATATATACATTTGCCCACTTGATAGGTACATGTGGATGTCTAATAGGACATTCCAAACCTAACTTGTGAAAACTGACCTTCTGTTCTTCTGCCCCCAAATCTACTCCTCCTATACGCTTTCCCATATCACTTCAGGGCAAACTTAATTCTTCCAGTGGTGTAAATCAACAAATTTGGGGATATTCTTGATTCCTCTTTTGTTTACACACCCCATATTGAATCTGCCAGGAAATCTTGGTTTAAACTTAGAAGTATATTCAACCCTGGTCAATTCTCTCACCCTCCAAGTGCTATTACTCTGCTGTAAGTGGCGATTATCTTCCCATAGATTATTGCAATAGTGTTTTCACTCCCTCACTCACTCCATTGCAGCACAATGGCTCGCTTGCTCTCATTTGTCCCTCCAAGAGTCTGTTCCTCTACATAGAACATTTTCTCCCAAAGAGCTTCATGTTTAACTTTCTCATAAGCTTCAAGTCTTTGCTTATATGTGACCTCCCAATGGCTTACCCTTACCACCCTATTTAAAATTACAAACCACCTTTTCCAGCACCTGTGATTCCTCATAATCTGCTCTCTTTCAAGAAAGCACTTATCAGATCCCACCATATATAATGTACTGTTTATATGTTAATTGCCTAGTAAAAAGTATGTATAGTATTACTATTTACTATGTACGGTTTATTGTCTGGCTCCTCTGACTAGAATTTAATCACCATTAGGCCATGGCTTTTATTTTTTGATTTGCTTTGTTTTTTGTCTTTTTGATCACTGCTACTCTATACATCCCCAGGAGAAAGTCCCCAAAACACATTGTCCTAAAACAATCACAGTGTCATCACTTTTAAGCATCTTTCTATGAATCTAAAAATAATGAGCATGGCTGCCAGGACTTCTGTCTCTCCTCTCCTATACTGCTGGTGCTCTCTCCTTCCCCCTGTCATCACCCTGATACAGAACTCAGCATCTTTATAAGTCCCCTAAAGGATCTACTTACACAAACAGTGTATGCAATGAAGGTTTTACAGAAGATTTTCTAAGGGAGAATGTTAGGCAGATCACAATGAAATCTTAAAATCCTCATAAATGCCTCTTCTCTTACACCACTTCAAGCCTCTATTGTGACCAGAAGTTTCTCTCTGGAACTTCTACCTTCAGCACTCATTCCTGTTGCCTGCAGGCTACCTCAGAAAAACATTTTGTTTTGTTTTGTTTTAATCTATTCCACTCCTGCGGTGTGAACCCATTGTAAGTAGGAACTTTTGATGAGGTTTACTTCAGTTAATAAGGGGTGGCCCACCTCAATCAGGATGGGATTTAATCTAATTACTGCAGTATTTATTAAGTGGAGTGAGAGGCAGACAGGCAGAGAGAGAAAGTCACAGAGGGTGCACCCAGAAGCTGAAATCAATGGAAACCAGAAGAGAAGGGAGAGACCAGGAAATACAGCCATGTGCCTTGCCATGTGTCAAGGATCAAGAATCACAGGCAGGCAGCCCCAGAATGCCACAATCTCTGGGGAGAAAGCATTGCCTTGATGTTGTCTTGGTTTGGACTTTCCTTTGGCCTTAAAATTGTAAGCTAATACATTCCTGTTGTTTAAGCCAACCCATTGTACACTATTTGCTTTAGCAGCCTAGGAAACTAAAAAACTTTGTTAAGTTCCAATTCCTTACTCCTTAGTTTTGCAAAAATAATTCAGCTCTGCCTCACTTCTTATATTTAAGCTGGTATGTCAAAATACAAGGAAAATATCAGCACCACGGCAGACATTCTCATTATAGGTCTCCCTCTCTTCAGAAGATGGCTAGTCTTACACGCGGATTTTTTACCTTGAAATTTGTCTTTAACTACATGAAAATAAATTATGATAACACTAAATATTATTCTTAAATATAATTTTTAATGCAGTATGTGACATTTTGCCAAAAGCCTATTTTTGGACATTTATGCTGTTTACCTAACTTGAGAATGTGTTATATAAATATGTGAGGTTTCTTATTTTCTCTGATTATCTTAGCTAATGTTTAAGCATATCTCATACTATAATTTATTAATTTTAATAGTGTCGGTTTTTTTCTGTCTTTTTCCATATAGAATTTGTTTTTTTTTCTCTTGTAACTTAGGCAAATACTTTTTTTTCATTCTGATAATTCAGTTTTTTGGTAGATATATTATAGCTCTTACTTTCTTTGAATATTGATGTCTGTGTCTAAGCATCTA
Organism: Myrmecophaga tridactyla; assembly: GCA_004026745.1. Lineage (NCBI taxonomy): Eukaryota > Metazoa > Chordata > Mammalia > Pilosa > Myrmecophagidae > Myrmecophaga > Myrmecophaga tridactyla. The sequence goes on from PVIY010005236.1 coordinate 28,415, forward strand.
TTAAATACCTCCATATATGATGGTAACATCAACTGGCTTTTTTTCTTCCTTCTCTTCCCTGATATATCTTTAATTTTGGTTGGTGAAATCTGAAATTTAAACCTGTTATCATTTCATATTTTTATATCATGTCTTCTCTATTTTTGGTAATATTAAGTTTTGCAATGACTTAACATTTACTGAAAATTTTCTTATTTAAGTAGTTTTATTTCTTAGAGACTATTCCTTTATACTATGACTTTTTCCCTATTCTAAAGATCTTTAATTTTTTATCCTTTTCTCATTTGGATGAATTACTTCTTCAAATAGTATTTCTTATTGTGTATGTGGGTATAATACTTTCTTATACACTCAGCACATCTAAAAATATATTTTTTGTCCCCGTAACTGAATGTAAATTAACCCTTGCATAGACTTCTTTAATCTTTATTTTATTTAGACTTTACTATAAAATTTAGTAAATACTCTTTTACTACTTTCTAATGTTAAAAAGTGTCAATGATGTTTGGGGGTTCCCGTGTCCCATACCATCCCTAAAATCTGAAGGGGTAGAATGTGCGATTGTTAAAATATGGTGAATTTTTCAAAAGTACAGGTAATCAGTAAAGTCAAAGTTAAACATGTTTCTATCTGTTCTTTGTCATAGTAAAGAAATGAAAATAATATACAAGTGATGCTTTATCTTACCAACTCTGTCCTACCCACATGTCTGCTCAAACATATATATTTATGATGATGTTACACAAAATTATCATACAAGGTACACAAAAATATCTTGAATTTCAGCTATGCTTGGATACAATTTATATCATGATATCATTCATGTCAAACAATGTCAAAATAAAAGGCTGTACTAATATTTCTATTAGTGACCTAGTAATTCTATGAAATGACCTAGTAATTCAAGAATGAAAAACAACTAAATAATTCATTGTTATTGAAGTTTCTATCTGGTTTATTGAGAATATATTGAGACTATGATATGAGGTTATGATCATGCATTTAGTTTGACGTTAGGAGACCAAAGAGAAATAGCATCAATCAAAATTTATCTTTAATATCGGGAAACTTTGAAGCAAAACTTGAAAATTTAAAAATATTTTGGTTTCATAATTCTCCATATAGGAGGTAGCTTTCTCTAATTAGTGTCATTTGTTCTAACAATAGAAAACATACCCATGATGAACACTATTTAAAATTCAAAAAAGCCTAATTTATATAAAAAAACAATAACAAAAACACTGGAATTTTCAGAAAATAATGGAGAAGTTAAATACATTTGAAATCAATACAATTAAAGTCCAAAGTAAGTTTTACCAATTTCATGGTAAAACATTTGCTGATAATTACCTAATCATTCATAACAGGTGAAAAATAGGATGCACCTGAAATTCATAGCTAACTATATTTACATAGACAACGATGTCCTTAAGACAGAAAGATGAATCTATTTCATTTGTGAATACTCCATGAAAAGAGAACAATTTCAATGTATAAGTTCATAAGAAAATTCCTACACAATTGTGCAAATTCAAAATAGAATCATAGGGATTAGAATGTTGCATAACATTGGAAACTAGATTTCTTTGGTTCATTTACTAATTTCTGATGGAAATAGTGATGTTACAAGTGAATGACAGCTGTCAGTTCATACAAAATAGAAAAGTTACTTTAAAAAGAGATTCTTAAATTGTGTTATTGTTGAAGAGACATCTGGAAACAAATAGGTTGAAGTAATAAATCTTCAATAAATCAAAGTTGAGTTCAAAATAGTCTGAGTTATATTTTTGGCATCTATATAAGTTTGGATTTTAGTGATGATACTGAAAATCCATCTTTTGGATTGAAAAATGGCAAGGTTTTGTAAGGAGTAAAATAATTCCAAAGTGCTTTGAACCTTTAAACTTTTTTATATGACATTGTGTGTTGTGGGTTGAATTGTGCCTACTCCCAAAAGGCATCAAAAGGCATTTCCAAGTTCAACCTCCAATCCAATGAATCTGACCTTATTTGGGGCTAGAATCTTTGAGTATGTGATTAATTAAAATGAGAACACACTGGATTAAAGTGGATACTAATTCAATGTGATTGGGGTCCTTATGAGAATGGGAGAAGAGACAGCAGACAGACACCAGGAAAAAGCCCACACGAAGACAGAGACAGATGTGTACTGAAGGCATTGCATTTGATCCTATAAATTTGCCTCTTCTGAACACTTCATATACATGGGCTCATACATGTTGTCTTTTGTGACTGGCTTCTTTCACTTAACATAATGCTTTCAAGGTTTACCATGTTGTAACATGTATCACTATTTCATTTTTGATTATTAAATAATAATATTCTACCATGTGGATATAGGATTTTATTTTTCCATTCAGCTAATGGATATTTGGGTTTGTTCTTCTTTTTAGCCTATTATGCATAATTCTACTATGAATATTTGTGTACAGTTTTTGTGTACAGTTTTTGTGTAGACCCATGCTTTCATTTCTTTTGGGTATAAACCTAGAAGTAGAATTGTTGAGTCATATGGTAACTCTCTGTTTAGTATTTTGAAGAACTGTTAGAGGCTTTCAAAAGTGGCTGCACCCTTTTACATTCCTACAGCAGTATATGAGGCTTCCAATTTCTCTACATCCTCACTGACACTTATCTATATTTTTATTAGAACTATTTTAGTAGGTAAGTGAAATGTCATTATTATTTTGATTTTCATTTCCTTGATGATTAATAATGTTAAGCATCTTTTCGTGTGCTTATGACCATTAGCATTTTTTTTTGAGAATGTCTAATCAGATTCCTTACTCATATTTTAATTGGGTTTTTTGTCTTTTTGTAACTGTGCTGCATGTATATAAAAACATGTATGTGCTATATTTTTTTCAAGGGCGTGGCATTTTCAGTCAACATTTTGTTACTAAGATTTCTCCATGGTTTGACTAGCAATAGCTCGTTTTCCCCACATCTGTGTAATATTTTATCTGTGAATATATTATACTTTCTTTATGTATCATCCTAATCCTTGATTAGGACTTTCTCCTAGCCTCAAAATTGTGAGCTAATAAATTCCCATTGTTTGAGCCAACCCATGGCAGGGTATTTGCTTGAGCGGCCTTTGTTTTATGTCATGTTTACCTTGTTCTACAACAAAAGCATGGGGTAATAAAATATGCATGCATTTTGAGGGTTAAAGATCTAGATTTCAGACCCAACTCCACAATAACCTATATGACTTCCATTTAACCTCTCTTAACCACAGTTGCCATCTCTGTAAAAGGGGAGGAATAGAACTCATGTGCCCTGTAGTAAGAATTAAGGAACAAGATATGTGAAAACATTCTTAAAAATTTGCAAATATTATTTTGTATAATCCATAATATGTAGACAAAAAAGCTCAGACTTTGGAATGAGCTAGTCCATGTTTTTAAATTTGTGCTCTGCTATTTAACTACCTATGTATCCACTTAATCAATCTGAGTTTTAACATTCTGTCTGTGAAGTGGTCATGATAATATATCACAGGATTTTGTACAGATTAGGGTAATAAGAAGGTATGTAATGAATACAGTGCTTTGTGCACAGTTGCATGTTCTTTATGTTTTTAGCAATATGTGCATTTTTAAGAAACTCTCTCCTTCAATTCTTGACTCTAGCTTTTAATTTTAGATTCTGATTGAGATAAATGCTTTCAGTTCTGCTCATTCCTTGATATTTACTATTTTAGGTGGTTTGATTCATGTACTTCTGGGTTTGCCATTTACGTAGACCACAGTGTGATCAATGCCTCCAGGAGCTGTGCAGTTTGTTGGCCTGCTTGTTTGTATCTTGTGTTCTCAATATGATTTTTTACTGTAAGTGCCCTTACTTTCTGATTTGAATTTCTGTCATAGACTCAAGTCTGGCTTTCCAGTTAAGGTTAAATTTTAAGTCATAGATGACCTGAAATATATTGATAGAAAGTTGTTCATGAAAATGTGTACGATCTATCCAGTTTGACTCATTATATGCATTCATAGTGGAGTTGGATTGCTGTTCACATAACTCATACTCACATTTGGAATGTTGCATGATTTTTCATTTAGACAGAAGTAGATTCAGAAAAAAATACTGTAACTGCAGCATGAAATGGAAACTGTATTGTATACTATTTATGGCTACTATTCAATTGTTGGTTTTATTCTCTGTAGACATTAGTGAATATATCTTCTCTTTGTTTTGTATTAATTTAAGACAGTGAATAGAATTAATGCTGTTCAAATCTTGTATAAAGAGGAATGCTAAACAATAGTGTAAATAATACCTTATTTGTGAAGCAGATTCTTTTAAATTCTCTCAGATACACCAGTGATAACAACCCCAAATAATCTCAAAATTTGTCCAGATAGTAAATCATATTTTTCAAGTGATGATAACTTTTTATGTATTATGTTAATTAATTGATAGGTTATGTGTTGATTTATATAAATTGAGTTTTCAGAGAATGGCAGAATATTGTGCCTTGTGCTTTACAGAATGATGATTAGTTTGAGATATATTATAAAGAATATCTGCATTAAATAAAAAAGAAGAGGATAAAAACCTTTAAAAATCAATAAGGAAGCAAACCCAACCTGAAAATAAGAAAAAGACATCAAATAATAAACAAATTAAGAAATCCAAACTGCCAATCGATATATAAAAAATGACCAATCGTATTAGATTAAAGGAAAAGAAATTGAAATGAAAGTATTAAAGTCATTTTTGTCACTTTCAAATTAGCAAAGATATAAAAAATAATACCAAGTGTTGACTAGAGTACTTGAAAACTACGATGGTTAAACTGAGGTGTCAACTTACCCAGGTGATATGCCCAGTTGTCTGGTCAGGCACTCACTGGCCTGACCATTGCTACAAGGATATTTCCTGGCTGGTTGATAAATCAGAAGGCTGGTTAATTAAATCATCAGTCAGGTGATTGCAGCTATCGCTGATTATATCTGCATTCAACTAAGGGCATGTTTCCCACCCACAAGATAATCCAGTCTGTTAAAACTATTAAAGTAGGAGAAAGACTTTTCCAAGACTTCTTCAGTTTTAAAGACTTCTTCTCCAGTGAGTTTGCCTACAGGAGAGACCCTTCATCAGAGCTGCCAGCTTCACAGCCTGCCCTACAGATTTTGGACTCTTTCATTACCACAGTTGCATGAAACACCTTTATAAATCTCCTATTTGTACATTTCTCCTGTTGGTTCTGTTTCTGTAGAGAAACCTCACTAATACAGCTTGGTACCAGGAAATGTTCTTGAGAAACAAAATCTTAAAACTGGACTCTTACAATTGGTTTTCTACTCTGGTTAGCCTTAAAGGCACTAATGACTCTGTTTCCAATTATCAAGATGGCACTGATAATCCATGGGAAAGTTAGCAAGAGAGATATCCAAAATATCACCATTTGATTCTGTTAATTGTGTGCTTATACAAAGCAAAACTCTGGGTGATAGTGTTTTTGACATCTTTATGGAGCTTTCTGGAACTAAGGCATGTAATGATGTTGGCCAGTTGTGTTAGATATGCTGGATACAGTTATGTGGGAAAGGTATGAGCTGAAGCCTTCAAATTTGCAACTTAAGCACCGCATGAAAGATATAAAAGTTTCCACGTGTGCCCTGAAAGAAAATCTTATTTCCTGTGGTCACAGAATTGAGATCTCTGAAAGCCAGACACGTGGTCTCATTACATGAGTAACAGATTTACAACATAAACTAAAATCTCAAACTTGCAGGGTGTCTGCTGTTACAATAAGGGCTTTTATTGGAAATAGATCCTGAAATTTGGGATGGTGAAATATGGCTTGATAATGATGGCAATGGGGAGATGGAATTCCTGGAATCTGCTGAGCATTTGCTAGATAGACCTGTAATGGACTGCCCTGAGAAAAGTGCTTTCCAGTCTCCAGCCTGACTTGAGGAAACAGCTTTCTGGCCTCCAGTCTGTCCAGAAGAATCTTCCATCTAACCTCTACCTAAAGAGGTTAACCCTTCTGTGACTGTTAAACATGTAACCAAAAAGGAAATAGCCCTTATTCCTCTATCTGGAGTGACTAATCATGTTTCACCAGATGAAACTGCAATGGAATGCCCTGAGGTAGTTGGTGTGAAAGACACTTCTATTTCTTTTCATGATCCACCCCCACCACCCCTCTTTCCTTCAAGACCTATAAGTAAAGTCCCAACAGGCCCAAAAAGGTGAGATATAAAGAGGACCCGTGAGGAGATATGCTATACTCCCACAGAACTGCATGAGTTTTACAATCTATATAGACTAGAAATTGGGGAATGTGTGTAGGAATGGGTATGAAGGGTGTGGGTTAATGGTGGAAGGAATATAAATCAAGCTTAATTTGTTGATATGGGCCCATTAAGCAGAGATTCTGCATTTGGTGTTGTAGCTCAACAGGTTAGAAAGGGCATTATCAGTTTGTTTGGATGTTGGGCTAAAACATGGATCAAAGGTGGCTGAAATTACCTGAGGCCAAAATGCTAGAACGGCCCTGTTATAATATAGATGAGGGATACAGAGGCTTAAGAGAAATGGGAATGTTTGAGTGTATTTTTCATGCAAGACCTGTTCAAACACCCCAGGAATGTTCAAAGGACACATCTTTCACCAGAACCTTGAAAAATAAATTCGTGGGACGAGCTCCATCATCCCTGAAAAGCTCTATAGTCACCCTTCTCGGTAGGTCAGATATTACTGTGGGAACTGCTGTCACTGGGCTGGGATCCTTAGATAGAATGGAGATGACCAGATTCTAAATTGGCAGAAGCCAAGTGGTGACAGTTCATTATCATAAAAAAGGTAGGCGTGGCCACCATAATGGACAGTAGACTCAAAGCAGCAGTCAAAATAATCTGACTCAAAGAGACTTGTGGTGTTGAACAGTAGATCACGGGGTATGTAGGAGAAAAATAAATGGGCAGTATCCTAAATTCTTCTTCTGTATAAGCAGAAGAATTATAGGTCAAGTGAACAGAAGTTTAACTTGAATTACAAAAACAGAGAGCCATGGCCCTTTAATCAATTCCCAGACTTGAGACAGTTTACAGACACAGAGCCCCTTGAAGGAGAAGGCCAGGTACCCTTAAGAAAGGACCCTGTTACCTACCCAAAATTTACACTGTTAACCTTCCTCCCTGCCTTCCCTAAGGAGACTTACAGACTTTTGCCAGGATGACAGTGCGTTGGGGAAAAGAAAATGATCAGATATTTCAGGAATTATTAGACATTGGCTCAAAAGTGACACTAATTTCAGGAAATCCAAAGCATTATTCTGCTCCAGCAAGTCAGACTAGAGGCTTATGGAGGTCAGGTGATTGATGGAGTTTTAGCTCGAGTCTATCTCACAGTTGGTTCAGTGGGTCCCCAGACTGATTTTGTGGTCATTTCCTCAGTTCCAGAATGCATAATTGGTATTGGCCTACTCAGTAACTGGCAGAATCCCGACATTGGTTCTCTGACTCATGGACTGCAGGCTATTATGGTAGTAAAGGCCAAGTGGAAGCCACTAGAACTGCCCCTAAGTAACAAAATAGTGAATCAGAAGCAATACCGGATTCCTGGAGGGATTGCAGAGATTAATGCCACTCTTAAGGACTTGAAGGATACAAGAGTAGTGATTCCCACCACATCCCCATTCAACCCTCCCATCTGGCCTGTCCAGAAAACAGATGAGTCTTGGAAGATGACAGTGGATTATCATAAACGTAACCAGGTAGTGACTCCAATTGCAGCTGTTCCAGAAGTGGTACGATTGCTTGAGCAAATCAACACATTGTCTGGTACCTGGTATGCTGCTATTGATCTGGCAAAAGCTTTCTTCTCAATAGCTGTCATTAAGGACCACCAGAAACAGTTTGCATTCAGCTGGCAAGGTCAGCAGTATATCTTCACTGTCCTGCTCAGGAATATATCAGCTTCCAGCCCTATGTCACAATCTTGTCTGCAGAAACCTTGATCATTTCTGCCTCCCACAAGACATCACACTGGTCCATTATATTAATGATAGCATGTTGATTGGACCTAGGGAGCAGGAAGTAGTAACTACTATAGACTCATTGGTAAGGCATTTGTGTGTCAGGGGATGGAAGATAAGCCCAAGAAAAATACAGGGCCCTTTGAACGCAGTGCAATTTCTAGGTGTTCAGTGATGTGGGGCATGTTGATGTATCTCTTCTAAGGTGAAAGATAAGCTTTTGCATCTGGCCTCTCCTACAACCAAAAAAGAGACACAGTGCCTTGTTGGCCTCTTTGAATATTGGAGACAACCTATTCCTTATTTGGGTGTGCTATTCTGGCCCATTTACCAAATGACCAGAAAAGCTGATAGTTTTGAGTGGGGCCAAGAACAAGAGGAGACTCTGTGACAAGTCCGGTTGCTGTTCAAGTAAGGAGACTGTGACAAGTCTGGTTGCTGTTCAAGCTGCCTGCCACTTGACCCATATGATCTAGCAGATCCAGTGGTGTTGGAAGTGTCATTGGCAAATAGGGATACTGTCTGGACACTTTGGCAGGCCCCTGTAGAAGAACCAAAACACAGACCCTTAGGATTTTGAAACAAAGCCTTACCATCTGCTGCAGATAATTACTCTCCTTTTGAGAAACAGCTCTTGGCCAGTTACTGGGCCTTAATAGAGACTGAATGCGTAACCATGAGCTACCAAGTTACCATGAGACCTGAGTTGTCTGTCATGAGCTGTGTGTTGTCTGATCCAACAAGTCATAAAGTTAGGTATGCACAGCAGTAACTCCATCATAAAATGAAAATGGTATATAACTGATAGGGCTCAAGCAGGTCCTGAAAGCACAAGTAAGATACATGAGGAAGTGGCCCCAATGCCCATGGGCCCCACTCCTGCCACATTACTTTCTCTTTTCCAGACCAGAGCCATGGCCTTGTGGGGAGTCCCTCACAGTCAGTTGATGGAGGAAGAGAAAATTCATGCCTGCCTTACAGCTGGTTCTGCATGATATGCAGGTACCACCTGGAAATGGACAGTTGCGGTACAACAACACCTTTCTGGGATGTCCTTAAAGGGCAATGATGAGGGAATTCCTCCCAGTGGGTAGAACTTTGAGCACTGTACCTTGTTGTTCATTTTGCTTGGAAGGAGAACTGGCCAGAGGTGCATTTGTATGCTGACTCATGGGCTGTTGCTAACGGTTTGGCTGGATGGTTAGGGACTTGGGAAGGAACATGATTGGAAAATTGGTGACAAAGAGGTCTGGGGAAGAAATATGTGGATAGACCTTTCTGTATGGGCAAAGAACATGAAGATTTTGGTGTCCCATGTGAATGTTCACCACAGTGTGACTTTAGCAGAGGAGGGTTTTACTAATCAAGTGGATAAGATGACCTAACCTGTGAATATAAGTCATCTTTCTTCAGCCACTCTTACCATTGCCCAATGGGCTCATGAATAAAGTGGTCATGGTGGTAGGGATGGAGGTTATGCATGGGCTCAGCAACATGGACTTCTACTCACCAAGGCCTCCCTATGCTCAGTGCCCTATCTGCCAGCAGCAGAGACCCACAATCAGTTGCTGATATGGCACCATTCCCTGAGGTGATCAGCCTGCTACCTGATGGTAGGTTGATTACATTGGGCTACTTCCATCATGGAAGGGGCAGTGATTTGTTCTAACTGAGAAAGACATCTACTCTGGATATGTGTTTGCCTTCCCTGTACACAATGCTTCTGCAAAAACTACTATCCATGGTCTTACAGAATGCCTTATCCACTGTGATGGTATTCCACACAGCATTGCTTCTTATCAAGGAACCACTTCACAGCAAGTGAAGTGCAGGAATGGGCATAGGCTCATGGAATTCTCTGATGTTACCATGTTCCCCATCATCCAGAGGCAGCTGGATTAATAGAATGGTGAAATGGCCTTTTGATAACCCAATTAGGATGCCCACTAGGTTGCAATACCTTGCAGAGCTGGGGCAATGTTCTCCAGGATGCTGTGTATGCTCTGAATCAGTGTTCACTGAATGGTGCTTTTTCCCCATACCCAGGATTCACAGATCCAGGAATCAAAGGGTGGAAATGGGAGTGACACAACTCACTATCACTCCTAGTGATCCACTAGAAAAATTTTGCTCCCTGGCCCTGAAACCGTAAGCTCTGCTGGTCTGCAGGTCTTAGTTCCAAAAGGATGTGTGCTCCTGCCAGGAGACACAGCAATGATTCCATTGAACTGGATGTTAAGACTGCCACATGGCTATGTTGGACTTCTTATGTCACTGAATCAACAGCATGAAAGGGGATTACTGTATGTCTGGGGTGATTGATCCTGACTATCAAGGGAAAATAGGATTGCAACTGCACAATGCACATAAAGAAGAGTTTTCCTGGAATACAGGAGATCCCCTAGGTAATCTCTTATTCCTACCATGCCCTGAGGTTAAAGTCAATGGGAAAGTGCAACAGCCTAATCCAGGCAGGACCACCAATGGCCTAGAAACTTCAGGAATGTTGCGTCACCCCACCTGGCGAAGAACCATGGCCAGCTGAAGTGCTTGTTGAAGGTAAAGGGAACATGGAATGGGTAGTAGAACAAGGTAGTGATAAATATCAACTATGACCACATGACCAGTTATAGAAATGAGGACTGTGATGTATGAATATTTCTTCCCTGTTTTTATGCTTGTATTTGTACATAAGCAAATATCTTGTTTTCTTCTTATCATATGACATAAGTTGTATTGTTCATGATATAGTATTTAAGATATAGGTATAAAATTTAAGAGTGAATGCTATGTAAGGACTTGCACCCTATTCTGGAGAGATGAAGTTGTACACAGGACAGTTGAGTATTGTTTGGTGAAACGTATGTCTGTTATTTCATCTATTTGGAAATTAAGCGTGTTTCACGGTGATGTGTATAGCTGCCAAGTTGAAAAGGGTAGCCTGTGATGGCTAGATTCTGGTGTCAATTTGGCCAGTTAATGTGCCCAGTTGTCTGGTCAGGCAAGCACTGGCCTGACCGTTGCTGCAATATTTCCTGACTGGTTGATAAATCAGAAGGCTGGTTTATTAAATTATTTATCAGCCAGTTGATTTTAGCTGTAGCTTATTACCTCTGTGATCAATTAAGGGTGTGTCTCCTGCAAACAAAATAATCCAATCAGGTGAGAACTATTAAAGAGGAAAAGGGACTTTTTCACTACTTCTTCAGCCAGGAAACCTCTCCTGCAGAGTTCATTGAGATCCTCATCAGAGCTGCCAGCTTCACAGCCTGCCGGATGGTTTCTGGACTCTTACACTCCCATGGTTGCATGAGACACCTTTATAAATCTCATATTCACACATCTCTCTGGTTGGTTCTGTTTCTCTAGAGAACCCTGACTAATACAGAAACTGTCATGTATTGTTAGGGGGGATATTTTAATTTTGTGACTATAAATGCTTCCTGGGGAGGAAGCTTAGATTTCATGTAGCTCTCTACACTTTTTGGATGTAGAAAGTTTAACCTGGGGCAGAAAAGTCAGACTGTCAGCTCATTTTTATCCTGCATCCTATGTAGAGGCTTAGACCTATTTTTTTTCCTTCTGCTTCTTTGAGCTATTTTTTTAAAACCATGACCCTAGGAATAGCATAAATGGTTGATGTCAACAATTTATGAGTTCTTTTGAGTCTTGAGTTTGTGCTGTGCTAACAGCTCTCAACTAGTTGCTATACTTTAATTCCTTAAGAAAATACTTTTGAAAATCTGAGACAAAACACAAAGAAACAAAGAAAAGCAAATAAACATAACTGGTTTTGTCAAACTACTGGATCACCTGCTAAGATATTGTTAGGGACTTAGAACTTCTTTTGCAGGTGAAACAAATTTAGCTAATATGTATAAATGTCATTGGACTCTTGTAACAGGTAACTGGTTATTGTTTCATCATTCCTTAATGGAAATAATCCAGGGGTTTAAATGAATAATTTTGTGATAAAAATGATACCTATTTAAAGATTATTAAATTGTATACGGTTTGAATTATTAAGCTATGAATAAAGGAATTAGTCTGTACTGCTAATGGGTGTTAAAATCAATGAAGAAAAAAATTAACAGTATAAAGATCTCAAAATTATATCTGGAAAATATATTTTCTTCAAAGACAAAAATAATTTGTAATCACTTTATTTCTTTTTCAAAATACATATGAAACAGTAAAATTATATTTCAAGTACGTTTCCATTTTCTTTTACAAAAGTAATCATAAACTGTACACTTCATAATAGCTTTGAGGTTTCATTGTTACATAATTCATCTGAACCTGACAAATATGTTTACACACTCTAAAGAAGACATTGTAAAAATACTGAAATGTGTCATATCTTTTACATGTGGTTGCAAAAACATTTGTTCTAACTAAAACAATTATATGCTGTCAAATTTCACAAATGACTGGTTACCATGTACAAAAGCCAGAAACACGAATTTCAAAAGATTTTAAAATTTCTGTTCTATGATATGGAAGTCAAAGATATTAATTTGAACAATGGCTAAGTATCAAATCACAAACTGCAGTTAAAAAGTCACCTTATGAACAATGACTGAAGGTTACCACAAAAAATACCAAATGTGATAGATACAAATTATTTGTTGTCATGTGTAAAATGAAGAACTTTAGTGGCTTCTGCCAGTTTAGAATATTTGGCAAATATCTTGGACTATTCATTAACAGAATTATCACACTTAAAATGTGAGGAGTTGTTTTTAATTTTGACATTTTTGCTCTTTATTTTTAAGTGCTCTTGCTTTCACTGTGTGTTATAATTTCTCCATATTTTGCACACGAACCCAATCACTTCTCTCAGTTGGAAGGCTCAATAACAAATTAATGTGAATGATGTTAACTGGGGTTGACTTTTTGTTTATGAAACAAACTATATATGCAAATATTTTGTATATTAGAGTTTTTCTAGTGCTTTGCACTTATACAGTGATTAAATTTATGAAGTTATTGACTCTGAGTTCTTTATATGGAGGCTTGAAGAGTTTTTGAAAAGAAAATAAAACCAAAAATTTATAACAAAATTCTTAAAATGATCTATATAGATATGAATAGAATAAATTATGCAACTCTTACGATTCTGAGGCCAGTTTGTACATAAAATCATAGCGAAATCATAATACACTATGCTGATCAGATTAGGAAAAGTAAATAAAAATTGTAAAAGATAACAAAGACAAATATGCAATGCATTAACCTTCCAACAGCGAGACTCACTTCTCATAACAATTTGTAGCTCATCTCTATAATATAGGAATTGATATCCAATAAACAAAATTTCAGAAGAAAGTGGCCTATTTTCCCACTCTGTTGAGAAGAACAGGCATAGTTTTGCTCTTTGGAGAGTCTTCATGATTCAGGTGAGCTTAGAAGAAATTAATATTGGTTTAGGATGAAAACATTTCGATATTAAGAGTATCGGCATCTCTTTATCAATAAGTCATTTCTAGTGTCTTAGCATAGGTAAAGTAGAATTATTCTAGTCAATTTCTCCCAGCAGAATATTTAAATCATTTTAGGTATGGGAGAGTCTATCCTTTCTCTTATTTTTTCAATAAAATTTCTATTATTCAAAATGTTTGCACTCAATAAATCTGTGTTGAATGCCATCTCAGTCCTTAATTTAATGTTCTGCTTTTAAGCGTCTATAGCATTATGTTGTCATTCAACCAAGTCAAACCTTGTTTACTGATCTTTATGATGAACAAAGTGAAAATGAAGGCAATTTTTTACTTAGATGAGAAAATACTAGAACTGAATATTAATGACTGTCCGTGTTCAAACACATAGCGTTTTGGTTAACTTTAATGGCAGATAACAAGGAATTGCCAATATATCTTTTATTTAAATTACTATTCACTTTAATTAATATACGATCAAGTAAATATAGGAAAAGTCTTTTAATGAAACGGGAAATTTCTGCCTTAAAGAGTATTACTGAATAACATAGTGGAAATAGCATTAAGTTAGCTCTGTTTCACATGTAAAATATAAACTCATTACTTTCTTTTAAATAATAAGTCCTTATGATAGGTTCAGATGAATCATATCCTGAGCAATTGTCAAAGAGTAACTATTAAAATGCAGTGTGTTTGGGTTTTTGACAATGGTGGATTCATTTTCCTCTAATATAAAATATAAAGGAGATTTTTTATTTTGCATCTTAATACCTTATTTTTATATGCTATAACAGCTTTCTTTAGCTGCGATTTAATTAATATTTTAAATTATTTCACTTTCTAGTGCTTTCAAATAATTTCTCAGTGGCAATAATAAATTCTTAGCCTAAACATTACAAAAGTTTAGATCAAGTAAGTACCTTAGCTTAACCAGAGGTCTTGAAAACAAGTTGTGAAGAAAATATATCTCTACATTCTATATATATTTAGTAGAGATTGAATGATTTTCTTAAATTCTTTTCAACCTCCCAGGTTTTTATTACATAGTTGATTAGAAAAATTTCTCCTTCTTTTAGAACATAATAATAATCACTAGTAAGATGGTAAAATAACCCATTGGAACTCCAGTCCATGAAAATATACATTCTTAAATAATATCAAATGCTGTTTTTGAAAAGGCAACAAAATTACCGTTATGTTCAATGTTAAAATTTTGTATCTCTTTATTTGTTGTAATCTTTGGCTCGCTTAGAAACTCATTTTAAAATAAACAAGTTATATTTTGTTTTATGGATAGCAAAAGTTGATTCAAGAGTGTAAATTTAGCTTTTTCATTTTTGAAGCAATCATTAAATAAAAGCTTTGAGAGACTGACAGCTCTTTGAGTATGCAAAGTTTTAAAATAGTAAACCTTATAAGAGAATAAACACAGTTGGGGATGTCAATTAACTATTACAACCAAATACGTTCACATGTGTTTGCTTTTATCTAAAACCTGAGTTCAGTATTGATCAGTTGTGATCTCCCTGCAGTAACTAGAACATGCACACACTTCCCAAAACTGCATAAGAAGTAGGTGCTTGGTTTTGCATTTCCATCTCTATTTCCCTGGCACTTGTTCTAATGATATTTTTTATTGGACTGTGAATGTATTACTTCTATGGTTTTTTTACATGTAAAATGTAGTAGAAACACAGGGCTGGTCTGACACAGAAAGTTAAATTTGTCAAGAAAAACATTGGAAACCCAGTGTAAAAAAAAATTCAGATTTTTGTGAATATTGTTACTATGCAAACATTTAATAACATTTTTTTCAGGTTCAGTTTACTCATTCTCCTGACTACTTGTTGGTGAAGCGGATAAAAACAAAAACAGTGTTGTGCTAATGAATCTGCACTTACTCCCTTTTTCTAGAGATATATTTGGTAAGTCCCTGAATAAGTCCCTGAAATTAGATATTCATTCTATACCTAAGCTACAACTTCAGAATTTGTCAGTGCTGTTATTAAAATGTGGTATCCCACACATATTAGTGGAGGACTTCCTAACACCAAATCTTATTTAAATACGGAAACTAAAAATAACCCCTCTTTAATCACAAACAGAAAGAGAATAAATTATATGCATATGGAAGTGAGGTTGTGTCGAGCATGCGTCTGTTGTAGCAAATGTGGTAGGATTATATTTTTATAATCTGAACTGTTACTTTAACTGACCATGTTTTATCAACAGGATAAGCCCCTCTCATGTATTGCATGTAAGACAATTTGTGTGGAGAATCTCCTCTCTTTAATCTCTCATACAGGTTAAAAAACATTCTAGCATGTCAACTTTATTCTAAACCCCAGGAAACAATATTTTTTAATTTCTTTAAAAACTTATTATAATCTACACTTTCCAAATAAATGGCTCCTGAATGGCTGGGTGTTGGCATTTTGTCATCACAAGCATTGGCTTTTTCTATTTAGATAGCACAGAAAAGCAAGGGCTTTGAAAGATGAATAAGTCCTTAAAATATGTTTGGGGTGGAAATAAGTGTTAGGCCCACTTAAGAAATGTAGTTGCTGATTTGTTTTAAGCTGCAGCTACATCTACCAATAAAAGTTATTTCCAAAAATGGTATTCTATTAATAACTTGTATTCCCATTTGACAATTTGACATATTTTTATTTCTCAATAAAACAAAGAATTTCAAAAACGGAAGCATCAGCTTCAATAATGCTGCTTATAGCAAGCAGTTCTTTTAGGCTTCAAAAAGAAGCCAACTATTTTAAAACAGGTGATTTCTAGTAGTTTCAATGGGAAGATATTAACTAGAAATATATGTTTTCATTAGGATGGTGCAAGGATTTTTGAAAAATTTTAGGTGGAATTGTGTTTCAAAATGTGAATGTATAAAACATTTACATCTTAACAATAATGCCATCATGAGAGATACCAACGAACAAAATTTCAAGGCTTGTAAAACTTTTTAGTTCTTAACATTTTAAAGTAAATGGTTTTGCTAAAAAACATTGTAATCGCAATGATAAGACTTTCTGATGTACATATTTTTTGTTATGTTCTAAGTACAGATTTTCTTGCTTTTTTTCTGGTCCTTTACCTAATCTCCTATTTTGCGATAAGTCTGAAATATAGATTTTCCATACTACACATCTCAAAAATAAAGTTGGGGCAATTCAATAGCCCCCTCCTAATAGGACCCAAAAGTAAGACAATAGAAAGCTGACCTGATTTAAAAGAAAGTTCCGTCTTGTAAAAACATTTGCATAGATTTTATGACTAGTAGCCTCATCCTTGATCCTTATGGAAGCAAATGCCTTTCATGAAAGGACTGTAGGTCTTGGCCTTGAGAGTTAATTTGCTTATTTTTATTAAATGTTGAAGTTAAATTATTTATGGTACGTTTCTATAGTTTGTCGAAAAATAAGTCCACCCTCTTTAGGAAAATACTCAATGCCAATGATTAGTTTCTGACTGCGTTTAAAAGTCACTATTACTCTGTATATGCGAAGTGACAATGGGCACAGACAGTTTTGTTGCTTTGGTGTCTGTTCGTGTGGTGTGTCAGGAATATATGATCTACATTATACCTTCATGTCACAAAAAATTACGTGTCACAGTACTTGAGAACCTTACAAACATAACAAAAAGATGAGCAAGTTTTGATTCTATTCACTTAGGAATACTAATGCTACATTTGAGATTAATCATTATTAGAATGTTTAAAATATCAGTTAAACAGTTCAACAGATGCTTGAGCTAATATAACAGTGAGACAGTATAAAATAGTAGCCAAAGTGGCTGACCCTTCATTTTCCAACTACTAAATATGACTTCTTAAATTCATATTCAAAATAGTTCTTTAAATTTACAGCTTTATCTGTATGTTTTAAAGAACAAACTTGAAATGCAAAATTTTTGAGTTTGGCAGAGCCAGACCTCACCAAACAAACAATTTGCTAAGAATGAAAGAAAAGTATATCATCAGATAAGTGACATTAATTTGATTGCTCTGTAATTTAATGCTGTGTAAATTCAAATTTTCCATTAAAGCTTATATAGAACCATGTGCACAATTGTAAATGAATATACTTATAACCCAATCAGGATCATACACATGACATGTGATACTTTATACAATATTTATAAAGTTTAATAGAATAACTATATTAAATTTTAGATAAGTGTGTGTGTGGGTTTAAACTTATTCCTTGGTTTATGCAAATAATTAAAACACTCGTATTAATAGGTAAATGCCATGAAAATTAAATTAGTTTTAAGTAACTAAGGACTATTTGTGTTCAAGTAAAATAAATTAAGATAGTCAAAGTTAATACATAGACAAAAAAGTAAATGGAAAGATCTGCACAGAAAATTTGTTCATCGCCTTGGACAAATTTTAAATGAGGAAATCAAGCCTTCTGTTTTTTTTCTGATCTGATGCGCACATAGTCCTACATTCTTGTTAGAATGGCCTGGTTTTGGAGGCATTATGGTGTGGATGGTGGTTTGGGAGATGAGCAGGATCCTTGACTATCAAAACTGGTTGCCCGGCCAGGTAACTGAAAGACATTAATTTCACAATCAACAATCTAGTGCAGAAAAATAGCAGTCGGTCACTTTTGCTACTTTTTCATAGTGCATATTCACCCACACTGTGCAAATCTCTGAAAGAGAAGATGTACACAACTCCTCATGCCCCTCGGAACTTACCTTCTTAGGTACAGGAGGTCACACAAGCAATTTGTAGAGATATATGCAGAGCACGGTGCACAGATATTACACAGAGGCAGCACTGTACAGAGCCTGTGGATAACTGCACATTAAGTTCACATTTTATGACATTTTTATTTCTTTTGGTAAAATAATTGATGACTTACTATAGCAGGGAGGTGATTGCTAGATAAGAGCAATAAGAGGTTCTGGATGAAATGGACTGCATTTCATTTGCTCCAAGGCAGGAGGTGGTTTTTATAGAGGCAATTAATGGGAGGAGAAAGACTGGATTTTATAGACGGGACTGTTATGATAAAGAATAATTTCTCTAGGTCCATAAATATCTATGTGTATTAAAAAGTTTAATTACAGCAGAATCATCTTTTGATTACCTAGATAGAAATAACCAGGTTTTCTAAATGATGTTTCAGTCACTGTCCCCCCAAACTTACTCAGCTCTTGAGTTATTGTTCCTTTCTCAATTTTACCTCTTCTATCAAGAAGATACATAATTTGACAGTCATCACTTTCCCACAATGCAAAATCCAGCCAGTTCTTAGATTTCTATGTTCTAGTCCATGTTCTCTGTTTGACCAATGAACACAGGAGCAGGGTTAGGAAAAGGGGGCCTTTTTTGTCTTGGAGAAAGCACATTTAAATAATCTTTTAGTCCCAGTTGTTCAGCTACTAGAAAAATTGTTGGTATCTTTTTCTGATGCCCATATTGTGATTTATTCTTCTTGAGTATCTTATTATGATAGAAAAGTGCCTTCATGTTCTCTGACACAAATATGCATCTGTTCCACAACTCCCTTTCATTGGCTAAACATATGCAGCTTATTTCTTAAACAGAGTTAGAAGTAATTATAACATGCTTTGGGTCATGCAGAATCTTTCCTCTTATTAGTTTAAAATGATTATTCACAGTTATCTCTTTTCTCCTCACATCATTCCTATGAATTAGGTACAGACATGAATTTCTGTTTTTATTAAATACAGAGAAATACAGCTGCAGCAGATTAAGAGAACTACCCAGGTTTAGACAGCTAGAGAAGCAAGGATTAGAACCCAGCTCTCTTTTCATTGTAGTTACCCATCCATTCTAGATTCTTAGAAATAGTGTTTACTGTTCGAACTTTCAATATAAATAACGATAAGATCCAGGAAAACTATATTAATTATACAATAAGCAATAGGTATACCTTAAACAATATACATTGTTGACACGAAATGCAACTTTCCCAAGACATTTTAGACTATTCAGAAAATATACTTGTCTATACTTTGGAAATATACACAGAGAAGAGACTGTGTGAAAGTGTGTCTGGTGTGTGTATGTGTGTGTGTGTGTGAGAGAGAGAGAGAAAGAATGCGTATATGTCTGTCTTTTATGATTTAAATTAAAAGAGGAAGTGAAGACTTGGAATATTCACATACAGGAAGATAATTTATCTATGACAGTTCACCTTCTGTTGTCTGAGCATGAAAAGTTCATACAATATTTATCCAATTTTCCCTGTAATGTCCTCAGTCACCTAACCAAAGTCACTTTCTTGCGAATGAAGCTGAAATTAGAACCTAGGTCTTCTGACAGTTGATTACACTGTGGTCTCTCCCATACAAACCAGTGCTTAGTGCCAGAACAAGAGAGAAGGACACTGTGCCAGTTTGAAAGGATGTATGTACCCTAGAAAAGTCAATATTTAATCCTAAACCTATTTTGTAAAGCAGTTTCTTCTAATCCCTATTCAGTACTGTATGTTGGAAAGTTTAATTAGATTATCTTTGTGGAGATATGACTTAAGAGTGGTTGTTAAATTGGATTAGGTAGAGAGGTGTCTCCACCCAATCCAGGCGGGTCTTGATTACTTTACTGGAATCCTAGAAAAGAGGAAACCTTTTGGAGAAAGCTGGAGATTCAGAGAGAGCAGAAAACAACAGAGCCATGAGGAAGCCACAACAGAGAATGCCACAGAGCCACAAAGCAGAGGGTCTGCAAGCCAGAGACTTTTGGAGATGAAGAAGGAAAATGCCACCTGGGGAGCTGGAGAAGAAGCTCAAAGATGATGCCATGTTCACCATGTGCCCTTCCAGCTGAGAGAGAAACCCTGATCATGTTTTCCATGTGCGTTTCTGGATGAGAAATCTGAACTTCCTGGGCCTTTTTGAATCAAGGTATCTTTCCGATGCCTTAGATTGGACATTTCTATAGACTTGCTTTAAATGGGACATTTCCATGGCCTAAAAACTATTAACTTGTAACTTCTAAAATTCCCCTTTGTGAAAGCCTTCTGGTCCTGGTATATTGCATTCCAGCCGCTAGCAAACTAGAACAGACACTGTTACTGAGTGTCTAGTTGCTGAGAAGTAATTATAATGATTCTCTTTATTGAACTGCATAACATCCAACTATTACACAATCCTGTGCCAACCTGCCTCTTCAAGAAGCTCCAGCAGTTGTCTTTAGGAGAGAAAACCATTCAGGCTAGTAACATTGTGTATTGAGTAAATTGACAACAAACTTCATGGTTAAAAGTCTGACAGAAAACCCAGCTTGGGGTTGCTATACTTTGGGTTAATGTAACTATTAATGATAGTTATAATAATAGTTTACATTGCCCCATACTTGGCATAAAACACTTGACGTTCAGTATTTTGTCTAGTCTTACTCTGTGTGTTTACTACTATTAAAGAGAGGTTAAAAGTAATCTGCCAAAAACCATATTACATAGTCACACAGTAGAGTGAGTCTTTGAACTCAGACAAGCTGACTCTTCAATATTTAAAAAACTTGTGAGCAGTTTTTTTTTCCTGACCAGAATTGGGGAAGATATAACTGTCTCTTAAACAGAAGAGCTGCATTTGGTGCCAGTATCTCTATTTAGGGAAACTGGGGAACTTTAGGTGAAGTGGTTGTTCTAAAAAAAATAGAATAACCAATTTCAATTTCCAGTTAGTAACACATTTATTAGATTGTTCCACCATTCATTTGATGCAAATTTTCAAGTTTTGCAAAGCGAACAGAATTAGGGTTTTAAGGGCTTATTGTGCAGGGGAATATCAACCCAGAAAGTTTAGTGGCGCTTAAAATACCACTGGACATATAGATCTTTGAATACTAGATATTAGAAACTGTGGGACAAAAGCAAGAGTAACGTCTGTTAACAAAAATGTAGGTGACTACATAAATCCTCATATAAATGTTAGCAGTAAAAATAACGTTTTAGCAAGAGATAATAAAGAGAGTAGATGTCAGGAAAGCATAGGACTAACCTCCACCAAGGGGTGCCAGTGTGTTATTGGTTTTCGGTGATAGGCCAGCATTTCATTCCAGTGGTCTCGCCCAAGACCCTCAGCATCCAATCCGGTTCTACACACACCTATGACCTCATTGTGTCCTACCCTGCAGGTCATAGAATATTATACTTTCATTTCAGGCATTCAAAGATAGAGTTTCACACATCTTAGTAAAATTTTAAACATATGATTAAAACATGAGATTTTGCTACAGGTTCTAGATGATTTTACAGATTTAACTTCTTCAGGTTAAATGAAAACTCTTACTAAGGATCAAAATTCAAAAAGGTATCTATATAAGAAGCACACCCAAAGCATTTTAGAGCTCTCTAATCTGATCACATTTTCATGATCATTAAAATAGTGAGAATGAGAAATGCCAGTGTGTCCTTCCATATATAATGAGTTTTTTTCTTGGAAGCAGTCCTATTAAGTTTAAATGATGTAATTCACACCTCATTCACTCCCACCCCCCAAAAGCTTAATGCTTTTAATGATGTTTAGATTTCTCACCAAGAGTACATCACCCAGTTTCTTGTGTGTGACCACATTTAATTGACTCTAAATGATCTATCAGGTGTATGGTCCCACTTGCACTACAATTAAACAGAGCAGGGCAATGTTCAGATGGCATTTGATTTAATATTGCACAGCAACGGAGCCTAATGGATTCCATTTCCAATTTCCAATGCATGTCGTGTTTTCATAGCAATAAGTCAAAATAATTAATATATTTGAGAGCTTGTTGTGTGCCAGACACTGTTCTAAGTAATTTAAATGGCCTGACTCACTCAATCCTCACCCTACAACCATGGATATTATTATTATCACCTCATTTTTTCAGATACGGAAACTGCACAACCAGATGATAAGGAACTGGCCTGACTTAAGACATCCAGTTAGAGGCAAAGGTAGGTTTTGAATCAGGACAGGAAACTCAAGAATGAATGTGGTAAGTTGTTTCCCAAGAACCGAATGGTACTTAGAGGCATTTCTTTTGGGTTATTTTGACACATATTTCTGAGGAGACTTTGAAGATGACTTTAGGACATTTCATTACTGTCATCTGTCACTGACCTAGAGATACATGTTAGTGTCACTTTCCTCACTATGAAGTTCCTCAGTTTTTTAGGAATCAAAATCTTTTTGTCATTTTGTTTTAATGATCACCAGAAGCCATTAAAAAAATTGTCAGAGCTACAAATGCTCAATTTTATCTACCTGCAATCGTTGCTGTGAGAAATCAATAGAGGTAATTGCTAAAGTAAGGTAAGCGCTCTGATGAAAACATTCATAACATTTTTAAGAGTTTGAAATTACAACTAAAGTGTCCTCTCTCTGTTTGCTTTCTTTCTCTCTCTATACTCACCCTCAAACACATACATGAAGTATAAATATTCATTTTTTCATACTTTGATATAAATTCATTTTGAATAGATAGTGTGAGTAATTTTATATTTCAATGCTTGGTTTTGCTAGCTCTGAGCCAGATTGATAGAACAGTAATGCTCCTAGGTTTTAGAGTCCTGGTTACAACCATTTTCATGATACTATAAAATGGACACTTTTTTTGAGTATTTGTATATGTGTGTTCTGTATCACTTGTGTCATCATTCAAATAAAACTAATTTGTAAGTCGCTGTCCAGGTGCCGATAATTTTGTAGGTTAAAGGTAACAGTAATTCTTTCTAAAAAATTGTGAATACCAGAAGCAAAACAATAAAAAGTATATAGTAAGGGCCAAATAAGAGCTATGAAGTTGTAGTGGAACAAGAGTCTAGAGTCTAGAAGAAGAGGTTGGTCAATTGAGAAAGAGTTAACAGAAGTGCTCACTTGGGCAGGGTTTGGAGCCTGTTGGGACCAGATATGTAAAGTGGGGGCAGGGATGCATTTAAGACAAGGGAATAGTGGGAGAGCCAAGTTAGGAGTCCTATCATGAAGAATCTTCAGAGCTGCATGGGGAAGTTTAGGATTTATTCTATGAAAGAAGCATCTCAATGTCTGTGAGCTGGAAGACCTATACAAAAAGCAATATTTTAAGGTCAATGTGAAGGCATCAAGACTGTAACCCTATTATCAGTATTCACTTTCCCTTTCAATGCTTATTGCTGATGGCGCTATATAATGCTAATGTTTTACAATGGGGTGAGGGTGGGGGAAAGTGATTCCAAAAGAGATTACAGAACTTGCCATTATACAGAGTTAATGACAGAGCTCAGACAAGATTCAAGATATTCATATTCCAGCCAAATTGGGAAAACAAAATCTGCTGAATGTAATCCTTGTTATTGCTGTGAAAAAGCTTCACAACAGTACTTCCTATAACTTATTCAATACTGTTTCTGGGTCTATTCATTCACTGGCTCCAGGTGTCCTGTTCATCAATTTAAGAATAACTTATTTTTTTTTTAAAAAGACTATCACATAAAAAAGTGATAATCTTGCCTGAATCATTTCCCCTCTTTCAACTTAAATTAAGATGTATTTTTTCAGTAAATGACATGAAAAACTAAATTCTGCCTGCATTAGACTAAATGAGACGATAACTCGGTTGGTATATTGATACATTTACCTGTCGTAATCCATGACCGCAATGGAGAGGCTGACCTGGTCCACATTCTCTGGGGGAATATCGAAAATAATGGCCTCATTGTACACAGGGTTCAGAGTGTTTTTCTTTGTGGTTGTTTTCCTCTTTTTCAATCTTCGCCCCTCACACATCAAAGACACTTTGACATAAGGATCTGAAAGTGGGAAGATTGTTTTATTATAATGAAAGTATTAGTACAGCACATAAATAAAACTGTAGTTAATTCAATTTTGACTAAGAAAAAAGGAGGTATATGTTAGGTCTTTTAGTGTCACCAGATTTAAATTCATTTGAGTTAGAATGACAGAATCTCTAAGACTTCTTATTTTAAATGTAAGTAATTTATCTTGAATAGATCGGAAAATAATTAATTTGATCTCACTGTTTTCAATATAGGAGAGAAAAACGACTCATTTCTGAAGAGCCAGCCCAGAACTGTCAAGCTTCTTTGAGTCACAGTTATATGAGAATACATTTTGCTAGAACTGATTTTAAGAGAATATAGTCCTGAAGGTATCATTGTACAGTCATAGTGTTGGGACTCGATAAGGAGCTCAGGTAGAAGAAATTATCATTACAATGATTTATTACAAAATTCAGTTGAGCTATATTTTTATGGATGAAAAAGGATCAAGCAATTGTTTTGCCCCAATTTATTTGATCCTTACGCTCTTACTCCTGCCACTTTTAGGTAGAAATGTTCATATAGTTTTGTAGCCTACCAACATTTTTAAAGCCTTACTTTGTTCTTTTTATTAAAAAGAGACAAGGGGCAGGTCACAGTGGCTCAGCAGGCAGAGTTCTATTCCTGCCATGCTGGGCTCTATTCCTGGTGCCTGCCCATGCAAAAAGAAAAGGAGACAAGGCTTTGGGAGGGTTGTTGCATAGGGTTAGCATGCTAGAGGGGTACAAGAATCAGTGTCTGCTCTAGCTTCATTAATTTTCTTTTCATTCTGGCCATGCTCTGAAAGTACCATCACCACCTCTTTTTCTCTGTTTTTCCCATGTACATTTTATTCTTTTCAAATAAGCCACTAGGATGGCAATATTAATTTATTTGAGCAGGTTGATGATTTTTAAACTGTATAAAAAGTAACTATAAATTTTATTAGCATAATTGGGAGGGAAGGTGTTTTTTGGCTGGAAATTGGGTTTATAGAGGCAAACAAGGTTAAAAGGCAATGCTCAAGGACTGTTTCATACTTATTGTATCATCTTTTTAATAATAGGCAGTATTTTCTAAGGAAGAAATTCATCTGTGTGTGTGTGTGTGTGTGTGTGTGTGTGTGTGTATGAGCCCTCAGACCCAGGCCTTCTCATTAGCAAAGGGAATGAGGCATGGTTGATTTTTTTTTTTTTTTTTTGCTACCCCCATCTCATCTCTGACTTCATTTATCTACTGGTGACAAGGATAATTTACTGGCTCCTTAGTTGATTCAAAAGCCTATTGTGAGAATTAATGAGGTGATGTTCTCAAAGCACGCGTTCTTCTGATGAAAAGCTTCATATGAATAAAAAGTAATCTTGTCCTTAATTACAACTTTGATGCTATTTGCTTGTCTCAGAGTTTGATCCCTTTTGATACATGGCAGAATGAGTCGAACAAACAATAATTTACCAAGTACACTCTTTTATCTTAAATTCTTCAACATTTACTGACTATAATGGGTTGAATTGTGTCCCCTAAATAGACATGTTCAAGTCCTAACCCCTGATCCTATGAACGTGATGTTACTTAGAAATAGGATCTTTGAAGATGCTATTAGTTAAGGAAGCCAAAATGGATTAGGATGGACCCTAATTTTCAATACATGACTGGCGTCCTTATAAGAAGAGGAAAGTTAAACACAGAGAGAGAGGGAAGATGGCTGCAGAAAACTGAGGCAGAAATAGAACCCTGAGGATTTCCAGCCAGAAGGCACTAGAGAAACATATGCTTCCCTTGAGATGCATTAGGGAGCACTGCCCTATCAGCAGTTGATATTGGGCTTCTAGCTTCCAGAAATATGAGACAATACATTTTTTATTGTCTTGTTTTAAGCCATCCAGTTTCTGGTACTTTGTTACAGCAGCCCTTACAAACCAAGATACTGACCCAAGACTTTTTCACCAAAATAAGTATGGAATTTTTTTCTGTTCTATCTTTATATATGAGCTATGTATTGCACATAAAAAAATGAATAGGTAATTCATGACATAGTTCAAAGTTTAAAATTATACAGATTTTTACTCTGAGATATCTCATTTGTACTTGTTCCTATTCCACTGAATCTCTTAGTTTTTGTGTATTAATCCACTGTCTATGCAAATATTAGCAATACATACATATATACTGAAGTTCCTTCCCCATTCTTACACAGAAGGGAGCAAAATATTAAATTCATTTTCCACATCAAAATTTACATAGTTCTCTCATTGTTTTTGTAATGGAATTTAGTTCTTTTTTATTCTGAGGAACACAAAATTATAGGTCACCTACTCCCTACCTCCAAATGTCTTCTTTAATATACCTCCATTTTCATTTCTTATTTTTGCTTAATTCAAAAAATGCTTATTCATGTCCCTACTCTGACCTTATCATTTTTGTTCCATAGAGCTGTGCTAAAGTTCACATAGTAAGTTATAAGTAAGGCCCCAAATGGCAGTGAGTTAAATGCAGGGATAAAGCAGCATGATGTGGCTTACCTCTTTATTTAAATTAGCATAAGAAAAAATTTCTTCAAGAATTTTTTAAAGAAATATCAAAAAGGATTCATTTACTTTATTGTTTCTTCATATTCCCTACAGATGTCTAAATTTTTAATTAGAAAGGAGGCAAGAATGCAAATGAAAATGGTGGTCTTAAAATAGGTTTTATCTCTGTAGCTTAGGTAAGGGAAATAAATTCAATCAAAACATGTATTCATATGGTTTTCACTCACAGAGTAATTCAAGTTTGAAGTGAATGGCATAAAGTCTAAGAATCTTCCTTGAAAAGCAAATAACTGGAAGTGGGGAAGTGGAGGAAATTAAATTTTTTCGAGAAAGAGCTTAAATCTATATAATAACATGCAAATTTCATAATATTATGTAAAGAAAAGAGAAAAATTAGAGCAACTTAATTTGTAATCCTTCTTTTCTCCCTTTCTAGTACCTCTATTGAAAAATGGACTCAACAATTCAATAGACGTATGTAATTTTAGATACGGAATATTTTATTGGGGTAAGCGCTCTCATCTGCTGGCTGATTGCTTACGTACCCGAGGAACCAGTGATATCCATAGCCTTCAGATTTCTGCACTTGATCACCGTCAGTGTCATGCGCCCAGCAGTAGGCAAATAACAAAGGGAAAACATGATTTCGCCCAGGTCTATGCTTTCCTAGGAAGGCAAATGGTAATATCAGTGATTTCAAACACCAGAGAGTGAAAACAATATATCATCAACGTAGCTGAGTGACAAATCATTTTAATAGAACATTTGGATGGGATGTTGTTTTAAATTGTTTATCTAGGATACAAGATAACATTGCTAGAAAACTGTTCTGAACAGAAAAAATGAGTATATCACAGCTATTTATTTGTTATCTCCACTTGTATTTTTTTTTTGCATGGGCAGGCACCCGGAAGAGAATCCACTTGTATTTTTAACAGGCATGGCAAACTTAACACAGCCAAAAACAGATGCTTGATTCTACCCACTTCCCATTATCTTCTAAAATCTACTCCTCTGCCAGTTTTTTTCCCCCCAAATAATCAAATATCATCACCATTCACCCAGAGATTGAAGCCAAAAACCTAGTGGTCATTTTTATTCTTGACACTTCCTTACCACTATAACCAAGCCATGTCTTGTCTATGCTATCTACAAAATGTATCCCAAAAAGGACATGGAAGTCTTCCTAAAATCTTGCAGCAACGATGTAACAGAGCTAGGAGTCAAACTCAAGTTTAACTCATTCTAAAGGTTTTGCCCTTAACTACTAGGCTCTATGATTTCTGACCATGAATAAAGAAATGGTAATTACATAAATCAGAACCTGCACTGCAATAGTAAATCCACTAAATGTTAATAATTCATCATGAAGAATTTTAAGCATCACCACTGTAATCACTCAAGCCATTATCTCTTATCAGGATTACTCCAATACCCTCTAAAACCAATCTCCCGTCTCAGAAGTTAAGCTTCACATAGTAGGCAAAACGATTATTATGAAATGCAAATCAAACCATATCACTTTCCTGTTTAAAATCATGCAAGGGTTCACAACTGTACTAGAATAACATTCAAACTTCTTTCCCAGGCATGTAAGTGAAGTAACTATAAGTCCTAATTGGTCTGGGAAATTCCTGATTTATACCTGTTGTCCTGGTGAAATTATTGAAAGTGTTCCTTTCCATCCCAAATGAGCATTTATTTTGAAAATACATTATAAAGTCACACTATATATAATATCTGGTGTGATCTAGCCCCTACCTTTCTAATTTTCTCTAACTTCATCCCTTGCTTCTCTTTTCCAGCTTACTCTGATGGCAGACAGAAAAGCTTTCTTTCTGTTATTCAAATAAGTGAACTGTTTACTGCTCTGGTGACTCTGCATTTTCTTTTCCTTTGACAAGTACATTTTTCCCTTTTCTTTTACATGGCTAGCTACTTCTCAGCCTGCCAGACTCAGTGAGACCTGACTCCATCATTCATTCTAAATTAGTATCCCCTTGGTCTTCTATAACCAAACCATTCCCAGATCCTTCACATATTTTATAGCTCTCATCACTGTCTGAAATAATATTAATTTATTTTTGCCTCCCCTGAGTCTCATTCATAAGGCCCAGGACAGCATGGTTCTTGTCTGTCTTATTCTTGACAACCTACAGCAGTGCCTGGTGCATAGTTCATTCTTAGTACATATTTTTTGAAGGAATCAATAAATTACTTAATCTGGATAAAAGTGACCTGTTTTGTTTTATTTATAAATTGCAACTGTCTACAGTGACCATGATAAAGTGACATTTTAAAGCGGCTGTATAGATAGTGGCCAGATGAAAATGGCTGTGGACTATGTGTAATTTAGGATGCTTCTCAAGGAGTTGTTATTATGATGGGATTCAGTGAAATTCCTCCTGGTGGGAGAATTTGTGGTAGATTTAATTAAAGCAGAAATCAGTTGCTGATTATGCATCTAGTTCCACAGAACTGATTCTTAACAGTTCTTCATGATGAGTAATCACTACTTATTAGACTTACAGCTCTGGGTATGATTTATGTAATCACCATTTCTTAATTCACTGTCTAGAAGTAGTAGAGCCTAGTGGCTCACAACATAAACTTTGGAGTCAGCTAAACTTGGGTTTGACCTCCAGTTCTGCTATTTCATATCTGTGAGATCCTAGAAAATTTAATTCAGTTCTGAATTTCAGAAATTTCATTTTCAAAATGAGGATAATACCCACTTTCCAGGGTTGTAAGCATTAAATGAGATAAGGTGGATAAAGTCTAAGGCATTTAGCACAGTGTCTGGCACATGACAAGGAATGATGCTGTTTTCACTGCTATATCACTGCACTGGAGCAGTGTCTGACCCACACTAAGTGCTTAGTAAGTAATGGATACATGAAAAATTTAACAAATGGAAGCAATTATTTTTCAAGAAAAAGCAGTAAAAAAATAAGGACTTTAACACAAAGCTATATCCAACTGTGTCTCCTTTGGACATGTTAGACTGGGCTACTACAGACCAAAAGTAGTGAGAAAGGGCCAGTAGGAAAGGGCAAACAAAAAACAGGAAAAACACCAACACCAACCAGGGATTCAATTCACCAGATATGAATTATTGAGTAGCTACTATTTGCTAGGTGCAGTGGTAGGTACAGCAGAATCCAAGATGGATATGGTCTGTTCTGACCTTGAACATGTCAGTTGAGAAGGGAGACAGTGGTCTGTAAAGAGTTAAGAAAATAAGTAAGATTCCCATTTTTAATGAACAATACTCTCCTTGTTTTTCTTTCAGTTTCTTTTATCAAGTTTGTCCTATTGATTGATTGATTTAATTTATTTTAAGCCTTAAGATTATGGACAAGAGTTCTCTGCCTACCAGCTCTTCCCTTTACTTTACTCCCTAGCCAGAATATTTCCTCTCCCAGAAACTATCAATAAGAGTAGGCATGTTTTGTTGGTCAAAATTAAGAAATTTCTCAATGAGTGGAGTGCATCACACTAAATCCTACCAAAAAACATGGTGGAGGTGGCAATGAGAAACTGGGAAATAGGGGACATGTTCTTAGATAACATGTATCATGTTTATACAAAAAAAGTACACCAAGAGTGGCATCTAGGTGAATTAACAGAGGAAGCATACTTTCTTGTGTGTGACTAATATGGTTTTACTTTCAACTTTAAACCATCTTTTGTAGTAATTTTCCTGCTTTACTAGATATATCAGAAGATTATTGTCTTGGATGAAGAAAGTTCACCATGTTTTTTTTTTCTCTCTCATAGACCCTTCCTATGTGTTTAGCTACAAAATAATTTTACCATCTATTTTTAATAGATATTGATAAATATGAAAATGTTAAACTGAGGAGATCGCCAAAGCACTAGGCCAAATAAACTGAAAGCCAAGAGCATCATTAAAAGGCATCTCCAAGCCACCTCTCAGTAGGTAAGAAATCTACTTAAACATTCAAACTGCACGTAATACAGAGTTGTAAGGAAATTAGAATGAACGAGGTGATAAAAATTTATATATATATGCATAATAACTGGACATAAGTTTGATTATTCATTATACTAAATTTTCCTTTCAGGAAGTATGAAGTAAAAGAACTAAAACTGTCTACATACTGCAAAGGGCAGAGTACTCTTTAAAATAAATACCAATATTCTTAAACTTTATACATCTAGAAGGAATCTAAGAGATAACCATGAAGAAATGAATATAATGGAGGTAAATGGTTGTATGATTTTAAAAAGGTCTTATAACAGATGTAACAGTAGAGCTCTAGAATTTGGTTATAGCACTTTGAGCTACCATGTGTACTAATTCTCAGTACCCACCACCAAGTCTGTTCCTGTATTGATTGTCCAGTTATAGCGAGCAGGTAAAGTTTTAATTGCCATCCCTTCTCAATCTGCCCCATACCACTGAGGTTTATAAGCCCCAATGACCTAAAGTCTCTGGTGCCTAGCAAAGAATCAGGAAGTTGGATGGTCTCTGAACATACAGCATAAATATAGCAAAGTTATACAGTAAAACTATCTTATGTGAGGAGACCACATCAGTTCTCATTCAACACTCATATTGTTGACAACATTCTAATGAGAGTGTTTACTTCGTATATTAGTCTACAGCAGGTCAAAACTCACAAATCCAGTGGGGAGATGGGGAAACTAACAGTGGTAGGTTTAGTGAGGGCAGCAATAAATGAGCGCTGCAGACAGAACCCTCAACATACAAAAAAAAAAAAAGAAGTAAATATTCTAAAAAGGAGAGCAATCTAGAATGATTTTGTAATAAAGGAAACTAACTCTAATAGGGCATTATTAACTTAAAAACTGAACACTTTTCTACAGAGCCGCACTGTAATTAATATTCAAAGTGATGACACTGAGTCATCAGATAAGGAAACATATCTGGTTAAGAAGTTAAAGATGTATGCAATATATTTTAAGAATTTTTTAATCCAAAATACTTAAAATATAAGGTGGAAATCTTGGCTTAAAATGAAAAAGCTTTTAGATGTCTGAAAATTTTATTATGCATAATCATATTTTTTTTTTTTTTTACAATTCTATATAAACATGAGTTTCCCACATTTAAACTTCCCACATTCCTTTATCTCTGGAAAAACTCTTGTATCTTTGGGCAAATCATAATTTGAAAGCCTGTTATACAGTCTGGGATACAGTATTCTGTGCTGGTTTGAAAGGATGTATGGACCCTAGAAAAGCCATGTTTTAATCAAAATCCCTTTTTGTAAAAGCAGAATAATCCCTATTCAATACTGCATGTTTGAATCTGTAATTAGATCATCTCCCTGGAGGTGTAACCCAATCAAGAGTGGTTGTTAAACTGGATTAGGTGACGACATGTCTCCACCCATTTGTGTGGCTCTTGATAAGTTTCTGGAGTCCTATAAAAGAGGAAATGCTTTGGAGAATGAAGGAGATTCAGAGAGTGGTTCAGAGAGAGCAGAGAATGCTGCAGCACCACAAAGCAGAGAGTCCATTAGCCAGAGCTTTGGAGATGAAGAAGGAAAATGCTTCCCTGGGAGCTTCATGAAACAGGAAGCCAGGAGGAGAAGCAAGCAGATGACGCCGTGTTTGCCATGTGCCCTTCCAGATGAGAGAGGAACCCTGACTGTGTTCACCATGTGCCCTACCACTTGACAGAGAAACCCTGAACTTTATTGGCCTTCTTGAACCAAGGTATCTTTCCCTGGATGCCTTTGATTGGACATTTCTATAGACTTATTTTAATTGGGATATTTTCTCAGCCTTAGAACCGAAAACTAGCAATTTATTAAATTCCTTTTTTTTAAAAGCCATTCTGTTTCTGGTATATTGCATTCTGGCAGCTAGCAAACTAGAACATATTCCATAAAATTTCTTTCAAGTAAGAAGACCTTTTTGTCATCCTCATACAGATTAATTTTTTTGGTTGAACATTCACAATGGCAATCTTCTAACTCTGTAGTTGGAAAACAGGCTTACGACAAAAAGGCTAAGACTGAGGCTAGGTTGGATGTTTGAGTTCTTCAACCTGGCTTCAGCAAACTAGATCTGTTCAGATAAAGATAATTTTTTGATGACTGGCCATAGCCAACCCACAGACATACTTTAAATTTGTAAAGTTTTTTTTTTTTCCTGTGTTACCGTCTCTCCAAAATAAAAATAAAAGTCAATAGAAGGATAAATTGATATGCAAATATTTGCAGCACACATCCTATTTCAGGGCCAACTGAACTAATTTAAAGTCAAACTATAGCAACTGGGTCTAAGAGGTATGTGGGGAGGCAGATAACTAGAGGGTGTGATAATCAAGGGAAGCATTCTTGGAGGGATGTAATCATTATATTGGGATTTGAAGGTTTAAAGAGAATTGAAGAGATGGGAATTCACAGGGAAGAAGACTAATAATGTTGTATGTATGAACCATGATCCATACTCGGGAATAAGAATGGGCAGGATGTGTTGGGAAATGTGGAGTTCAGCAACCTGGTTGGTGGCTTCTATGGGCAATAGAGATTCACAGATATTGGTAACATGAATGAGTGGGAACTAGGGAAGGGTGCGGATACCTGGATCTAAAAAGCTGGGGTTCAAATCCTAAATCTTCCCATTGCTCATTCATTCTTAGTACAAATACTGAGCCCTCCCTGAAATACTTGGCCTTCTGAACCTATTAGTCACGGTTAAAGTGGGGATAATAATCTCTACCTTGCAGGGTGGCACTAGGAGTAAGTGAAATCATGCATGTAAAGTGTGTGTCATCAAGATACACTTAAAAAATTATAAGGATGATAATATTTGAAAAACATTTCTTTATTTTGAGTAGATTATATTAGGATGAAGACAGGCAGAAGAGATAGGCTGTTGAATTAAAACAGCTGTGGGTAGGTGAAGAAAAGTATGAATTCAGAAATATATTGGGAAGTAGCAGCAAGACATTGAAAAAACTTCAAACAAACAATTGGTTGCCATAGTGACAGCAGTCATCACATCCCCTTAGCACCTTAAATGCAGGCTGCCTTCCACGTTTCCACAGTGGTGAGAAAGCAGATGGTTTTTCTCACATGTTAAAAGCAAGATGTGTTACTAGATCAAATGAGCTTCTTCATTAAGTTAATACCCCATCCACCTGCTCACAAAATGAAGTTACAGTGAAATGTAGACCAGAGTGAGTCTACTGGATTCAAACAACTGTATAATTTTCATGTCTCTCTGACCCATACCTCCTATTCTCTTGAGAAAATCATGGAATTTAACCTTGCACAATTCACTTAACCTCATTTGACCTCAGTTGCTTTAGTATGAGTGTTTTCAAAGAGATAAACTCATTTACTTTCCAGTTCCAAAATGTTATAATTTTAAGCACTCTGGGAAAATGCAATAAAATAACCATATAGTTCAGGCATGATCAGGTATGTCTGTATAGACCCTTTCAGGCTTTGTTTGCTACAGAGCTGGGGAGTCTCTTTGGAAAGACCACAAAGGATCAACTGGCGCTAATAACTTAATTTCAAGGTCAAGAACAAATGGTTATAAAAATGGCAATTGTAAATTTCTAGACAATGTGCTAGGTGAGGAAAGATCCTTCCTCAAAGCAGAGAGCAATAGGGTTGATCCGGCTGGGGATTTAGGAAGAAAGACCATTTAGGAAATGTATGGTGCACTAGCATTTATATTGTCCTCCCTCTAGGGATCCCAAGAGGGTTGTGTTTGACTTCTGATACACGTTGGGCACACAGGGCCTACAACATAAAGTTCAAACTCTGCAACATGACTGATGTGGTCCCTGATAATCTGGACCCCCACTTTTTTTCTATGTCTGTCATACAAATTTCTCCTTAAGCTCTTATAACCCCAAAATCAGCACTCTAGCAGTATCAAATGTCTTATTCTCTAAACATTAATTTTTCCATTAGCATTGTTATAATTATTGAGAACAACCCAAATGTCAGACACTATTTTAGTCATTGGAGGAACACTGTCGATTGAGACAAAATTTTCTCCTTTTTGAGTTTATATGTGACTTTAGACAAGTTGCTTAACCTTTCTGAACATCAAACATTTAATTAAGCAATAATCTAATTGAAACGGAGATAAAAAAGAAGTCTGTAAAATTTTAAAGTACATGCATTTTTTTTGACCCAGTGTTGTAGATGCTTTTCAGAGGCATTCTTAAGTTGAAATTATAGGAATAGAGATGAAGGGTACCTGATTTTCCCCATGAGGACCTAGGATGGCATTTAATCTGAACCTTGATGAATGAGTAAAAGCCAAAAGAATTAAGAAAGAGAGGGAGCAACAAATACAGAGGCTGCCACGTGAGGCACGAAGTGTCCAATAAAGACCAGAAGGTCAAAAACAAACCATCTGTCTCTGGCAATGGCAGAGATTTTTCGTAAGGCCAATGGACAATTTAAATGACAGCACACTGGTCTTATTCTAAATGGCCCCTCCTCAGGAGTGGTTAGTAATATCAATCCTCATTTTCTCTGAAGTTAGAATGAAATCCATTTTCATGGCTAATAACAATAACCGGAGAGGTTGCAGTTATATTTCAAAGGGTTAATATAAGAGGAAAATATTGGTAATGGGCCCAGTTTGCAGCGTAGCACATGGTCAATGCTCAGGAAAAAAAATATTCAATATTTTTCCAATTGGTTTTCCTGGGGACAGTGACTGACATAAGGTTGGTGCTCAATACAAAGCTTGTTGAGTGAATAAATTGGCATCAAATCATCAGGTCAGGCAGCAGGGGCATGCACTGTGTGAAGGAATGAAGCCACACAGCAACCAGAGAACACACAGTCATCTGCAAGCTAAGGCACTTTTATGGGTGTGCAAGTTATGATATTGTGGTCTTTGTGAACGAAACCCATAGACTTGTGCAGGAGTATGTCCATATATGGTGGCCCTGAATGTACAATGCATTATTAATAACAGTTTCGATCCATTTAAAGATATTCCAGGGGGTTAAGGAGCTAAAGTTGGTGGATACTTAACTATTAGTTTCATTGAACCTTATTTCTCTATTCCTCCATCTAGTCTACGGTGATCTGGGATTATGTTTGGTATCATTCTATAGCACATTGTAATTTCAGAATCAAATATGCTCTTGAAGCACACAGATTGCTTTTTTTTTTTTCCACATCTGGCCATCTTTCTGAACCAGCCGGGACAAGCAGTCTAGCGACTTTGGGAAGGAGGAGGAAGCTGTTTGGCAGAATACAATTAGGAAATGTAATTAACTTTATAACCTTTCTCAGTTTCTAGCCCACTTCCCTTTTCTTTCAAAGAACCACAATTTTCATGCAGCGCTTCCTCCCTGCCCTTCTTCTTTTGCTCAGTGATTCTGATTAAACCAGATTCATCGTATTCAGTGGAGATGTGGGGAAGAGCGGAAAAAGACCTCTAACATGAAACCTAGATTCCTGAATTTTACATCGTGGATTCATTACTGATTCTTTTCCCACCATCTCGACTTAAAGACAGTGAAAATCCTCATAAGGTGCCCTTTAGCAGGGCCTCCACATGTTTCTACACAATGGAAGAAATGCATCCTGTATTAAGCACATAATCTTAAGCATTATGCTTAGCCATGGCATGAAGTCCAGGTGAAGCCTGTGCATAAATAAGGCAGAGAGTATGGCAGTATTGGAGATTAATCACAAATCCCACTAGGCATTAAGTGATTAACAGTAACAACCCAGAGCTGCTATTGTCAGGGATACTGTTTGATAGTGCCTGTGTTTCTGCTCTATGGGAGATCAATTTTCAGTTCCAGTTCCAAGCAGGAAGCAACTCTGCCAAAATGGTTTAGTTTTTATTTTATCCTACACAATCTTGGTCTGTAGTTACCAGGAGTCATGAAATGCTCAGGTGATAGTGACAGAGAACTTCACATTACCATTCCTGGATTTACCAAGCCAAGTCTTATAATTACCTCTGCAATAAAGACCCTAAATCAAAGAGGGGATAGGCATGCATAGACTCTGGGGCCAGGGCAACTTGGGACAAAAGAAGAGTTTACTAAATTCATAAGAACTCTTTCTTTAATTGTTCGTTAAGAGATAGCATAGACTTCTTGGTGAGAGGACTTGGAGATTAATTCTCTAACCTTAGTCATTATATGTAGATAGAGCCATAGAACCTGGTACAATAAAACTACATACAGCTCTTCTCAGAGTGTTCAGTGCTTTTCTACAATTTATTTTTTTTTGCCTTTATAAAATTCCAAATGAAAGAAGTCCCTTTATGAACTGGATGAACTTGCCTTCATTATCTCCTGTGATTCCACCCTGCCTCCCAAAATCTAATCCTCACATAGCAGCCAATGATCTTATTGATACCTAAGTGAGACTATGGTTAAAAAACTTCAATGGCCTTATGTGCCACTCAGAATAAAACACAAAGCTCTTTCAAGGCGTACAGCGCTTTAGCTGATCTGACCCTCGGCTAGCTGTCTTATCTCATCCCCTGTTGCTCTCATCACCACCCTGCCCAGCTTGGTCCTGACCCCATTGTCACTTTATATTCCTTACCCTGCCCCATGTTTCACAGGGCACTAGTCTTCTCTGGACATATTCTATATTAATTTGGTTATATCCTTCGCCCTTCTCTATTATGTAAGCTCCATAGAAGGGGGATAGTTTATGTCTTAAAACCTCTTGAAGGGTGCCTAGTATTTGGGGGAACTAAATAGATGTTTGTTGAGTTGATGACTGTAAGATCCTTGTACTATGAGAGCAGAACAGGTAACCAGCCTCTATTACAAAATGCTCACTTAGCTATTATTTCTCTCTATGTGAAATGCCGCACTTACTCCTTTCTACATAATTATGAATTTAAAAATTATATTACAATTAGAGCATTAGTCTGGTTGGCATGCTAACAGCCTGTTTGAGGCTGCATGGCAGCAATCTATTACCTAACTCTTCTGTGACTGGTATTTGATAGTTGCCTGTACTTGTAAAACCATCCATTTACTTGCCATAGGGTGTAAGATTATGCATACAGTATTTAAAATTTTAAAAGCAGTCTGAGAACATGAATAAAATGAAAATTCAATCAGTAAGATCTCTGGGTTAATGGATTCAATTTATGGAAGGACACAATGTAATATATGTTATTGCATAGTCTTTTATAACATTGTCATGTTTTATTCTATTTAAAAACTTTGCAAAAAAGTTATGATATACGTATTCTTATTTGTAAAAATATGAGGGTAATACATTTGAAAAATTCAAACACTATAGTAAGAAATCTAAAACTTGTGACACTTGGAAACCAGATTTTATAAGCTTTTTCAAATGCATTACCACCATTTGATTTTAAAAATATTTCTTAGGGGTTAGTATTATTATAAGCCTTTTTTATGGACAAGGAAACAAGTTAAATGATTTCACCAAGGCAATACCACTCGAAGGTGGCAAAGCCAGGATTCTAATTAAAGTACACTCATTACAATTCCTGTACTTTTCTGCATCACTCTGAGTATTGTCAATGGAAATAGTGCCACCAATTTTAATAGACAAAAAATAAACTGAAACTGTTTCCATGGCCTTATATTTCAAAGGTAGCAATGAAGTATCATATTTCCTTGAAAACATTTTTTTAGAAATTAGAAAATCAGTTATCTGATTGGTAGAAAACTGTTTAATGCAGCCTATTGTAGAGGGAAGAGAAGTATATTTTGAACATCCACATTTTAAAAATCAATTCCATATTATTTCCACCATGTAAGTGTGACTCAATAACTACTAATTAAAATATTTAAATGTATGGGAGAACAGAAGGAACAATTTTAATTCAACACTACCTTTAGGACTATATCAAATTCCTGGAACTTGCAACAGATCTAAGTATGCTAGAACATTATGGGGTAAAAGAGACTTTCCTCATCCTCTACCACCTCCAAACATTAAAATACAGACACAAATGAAAAAATTAAAGTATAGCTCCAAAATGGATTTCCACTAATGGCATCTGAGAGAAAATTCGCCTAGAAATTTCCTGCAATAACATTGTCTGCAACTACTCTTTTTTTTTTTTTTTTTTTTAGGCAAAACCCATCTATTTTATTAGAGGATTTTAACATTTTTTTATAAACTTTTTTATTAATTAAAAAACTTAACAAAAGAACATTAAGATATCATTCCATTCTACATATACAATCAGTAATTCTTAATATTATCACATTGCAACTACTCTTTTTAAATAAGACAAAGGAGAGACATTGCTTAGTTCACTTTGCATTTCAACAAAGTTAGCAAGATCAATTTTAGAGGCTTACAAATTTTAAAATTTTAAAATTGAATTGCCACTTATATTTTTGTCCCAAGTGTCATCTTACAAATTTCTTTAATTCAAAATCTGTAAGTAATTAGAGCTTTCAGTTATGTTAGCTGAAAGTTAAACTTCTCATGTCCTAAAAGAACTTCAATTGTTTTTCTTTTACTTTAGCATATTTCAAGCATAGCAAAACTCTAACATGGTTCAGGAGAAACTACACAACTAAGAGGTAATAAAAGACTTCAAAGTTCTGTCTTTTTTTTTTTATTAACTGGCTGTGTAAATTTAAGTGATTTTCCTAGCAACCCTGGGCCTCCATGTTTTAAACTATAAAATGGAAGGATCAAATTTGAACTCTCTTTTAATTCTAAACTAATATGGTCATATAACCTCTACATGAGATTTTTCAAAATCATACCCAGAAGACACCTGTGATTTTTAAATATTATCTGTAAAGGTTTCTGATCTATTACAAATCATACGCACTCTATTCTGAGACTAAGATCTCAGGTTCTTATTTAAGACATTAATATTTATACACAATTCTACCAACTTAGGTATTTGATTATCCAACCTAAAAGCAACAAACTGGAGAGGTAAGGAATGTAAGAAGCACGTAAACTTTAGTAGAGATGTAGTATAATCAATAGTAGTGTAATCAATTGACAGAAATAAATATCTGCTCTTTTAATTTGTTTTAATGAGTAAGTCATAAAGATCATCACTATTAAAAAAAGGTTAAATTGACATACAGTATATTTTATTTAAAAAGCAGGAACATGTATAACATTTTATAAGTACTTCTACTTTAAAACTTTAAAGTAAGAAATTAGGCACAAAAAATATGTTTTGTTACCTATAAAATTAACATGGGATTATTTTTCCAGATGAGTCTAAATAAGTGATGTATTATTCCTGTGTGACATCTTGATATAAAAGGCAGTAATTCTGGCTTTTCCAGTTGTGTTGAAATGTGAAATTCCATATTTAAGCAGTTCCTTTTAAGTCCTCTATCTAATAAAGAGCAGAAGATTTTAGCAATGGTCATGAATCTTACTTCCTTTCTATGGTTGAAGGCTCTGTCTCATAACCAAGCTTTTAAAGGGCTAATTGGTTTCTCCAAAGGTAATAAACACAAAACATCTCAATACATGGCATAATCCAAGGAGGTTATAGGAAATTAACCTGTTTGTAATAGGGAATCATCTTCTTTTCTTAGGACAGGGAACCAGTGGGGAACAGATGGTACACACAAATTAGAGTAGTCCCAGAAGGCTTAATGAAGGGAGTAGATAGTGCAGTACTCTGGAGCTGGTAATAGCAGAGGCTATAAGTATACCTATGGCTGAAAAGGCAAGGAAGGGGGCAGTTACCAGGACTCAGAGGGAAGGGGGATGAGGAAAAGGTTGCTTGGAGAGGAACTGTAACCCTTAAGTGAAGGACATAG
The DNA here is from genome assembly GCA_004026745.1 of Myrmecophaga tridactyla. NCBI lineage: Eukaryota > Metazoa > Chordata > Mammalia > Pilosa > Myrmecophagidae > Myrmecophaga > Myrmecophaga tridactyla. The sequence continues at coordinate 68,914 of PVIY010005236.1, forward strand.
CCAGCTTGAGGCAATCTTGTAGGGAAGTACCTAAAGAGATAAATATCCTTTTAATATCATTTTACCTCCTTTCTAAAATCTCTTGTCAGAGCTTAGAGGATAGAGAGCCTATAGACCAGACAGGACAGCCTCCTGCAGCACCCAACAGGATGGAGAATAGTGGAGAGTGAATCTAACCGGACAGACAGAGGATATCTGGCACTTTAACTCCTGAGGCTTTATAAGATGCATCTTAGTAAATGCACATACAGGCTATTGAATAAGCAAATATTTGTAAATGCCTGGTAGAAAGGGTAGAGAGGTAAGTCAGTTTTTTGACTGAGTTGAATCAAAAGATGAGTAAGGCAGAAACATGGAGAGGGGACATTTCAGACAGAGGCACCAGCAAATGAAAAGGCTGAGGTACACAAAGCCTGCTACATGAGGAGAAACCCATGCAGAGAAATCATATGGGAGGTGGTGAAAAAGAGGAAGAAATGTTAGAAATATGCCAGTTAGTGAAGAGAAAGATCTAGTGGGGTTGCAAAAGGGAGTTGAAGGGATAGGCACTAAAATAGAGTGCTCAGAAGGATGAAAACTGGATTAAGAGTGGAAGGAGGGAGTCAGTTGCCCAAATCCTTAATGAATGTGAAGAAAACAATTGGGAGACCAAATCAACTGCTCAGGTAGGAGATGAGGGACAGGCCAGATGATAGGATTAAATGTATCATAAAAACAAACCATGTTGTGTCTATTTACTGAATCACAGTTTATATTAATTAAAAGGATTTAAATGATCAGACTAAAAACTTTCCAACATGAATAGAAAAACATACCACCTAAAAACATTTTGACCATAATAATAAGACATAGCCATTTTTGACACCAAGGTCTTTATTCCTATTTCATAGGTAGACCATACTAAAATGGTTTACCTATAAATTATGTATTTACCACATATATTTTGTGGTAAATATTTAGCAACCAAATATTTACCACAAAATATATCCTGATCATATGATTCTGCCAACACTACCTAGTACCTGACATATGTTGGACATTTACAAAACAGCTGACTCTACGCTAAATACGTATCTTATTCAGTCATCGTACAAACTGTGATTAATCTTCTCATAAACCCCATTTTACATATAAAATAAGGAATTAAGATTTAGAGAAGTTTAGTAACCTCCCCAAGGCTGTGCAGATAAGTGGCACAGTTCTCCAGTGCCCACGCTCTTTCTTGAGTAGATTACTTTGCCTTTATAACCAGACAGTAAGATAGTCTCAAGGATGGTGGGGTAGCTTTGTGACAATTATAATCCTTACAACTAGAACAATGCAGGATTTTAAAGTGGAAATTATGTAGGTACAGCGAATTTAGGCAAAAAAAATTACTTTGCTTTCTAAACAAATATTAACCCCAAATAAATAAAATGTGGTTGGTAGCCAGTCCTTAAGCATCTACTTTGGCTGCCCATTTTGAATGATGTCCTGTCAAAGAATCAAAATATCCTACTTTGCTTGCATAACAATCCTATGTTTATCTGAAAAGTGTAGCATCCGTGTTGAATTAGAAGTCTAAAACTGATAGCACAAATTTAAATTTTAGAAATATATTAACTTTTACTTTTTGTTTTCTGAGACAGAATGCTATGATCAATGCAAGATGAAGTTGCTCCTCAAACTACTAATAAATGGCTAGTTTAATCATGGTTGGGAGCTATTTTACAGTCAATTTACATGCAATCTTTTGCATGAAATGCAAAGTTGTTCAAAACAGGTGCTGAACCCCTGTTCTCCAAATGTACATAGATCATGATCTAACTTTTAAAATAATATAGTGAGGTGGTGTAAGTGTAGTTTAGTGGTAGAATTCTCTTGTCATGCAGAAGGCTAGGGTTAGATTCACTTTTCCCCAATACAAACAAACAAAAATTCAACAAATGGTGCTGCGCACAGAAGAAGAATGAAATGTGACTGCCCGCCCCCCCACACACACAGCGTACAAAAAAGTAAAAAATAATATAATGGATTTTGGTGACTTATTGAATGCCAAATATTCATGAGACAGTTCCTTTTAACAAAATCTGCCTGATTTTGTTAAAAGGATATCTAGTGATAGCCTATGATAGCCTATTATTTTCAATTTAATTGAAATTGAATTGAATTTTATATTGCAGCATAGATGCTTTCTATGAATTCTTGAAAAGTGACTAAAAGGCCTTACAGATGGATTCATGGAATTTACGAGAATCATTTGCTTTAATCAATATGATGCATTTTGAAACAGGAGAATTGTTTATGAATAAGTTTTACTATTTTTCCATTATTGTTATCACTGAGGTGAGGGACTCCTCAACTTTCATGTGTGTATTTCTTAGTGCTTCACTTATATGTATAGGGTTCCTTCTGAACTAGCACTGTGGTCAGTTCTCTTTGGCGATGCCAATGACAGAAGCTGCCCATAACTGTGACATCATGCAGTTCCTGGAAGCCCATTAGCAGGCGTGTAATTTGTGACACCCCAGGGTCAGATGTACCGCGGATAGGAAATAGAAAATTAGGAATGTTCAAAGAGGAACAGTCATAGGCTCATCATCCCGGTTTGCAAGACTATAGCTGCAAAACTGCCTAGCTATATCCAGAGAGCTGCAGTGGAACAGACAGCTCCTAATCAAAATTGTGCTCCCAACTGACCTCCACCACAACTTGTTTATAATGAAATTGGAATTTTGCCACTCTTCAATTGCTATTAGCTAAAACATTGCTCCCTAGGTAAGAAACTTTAGAAGATAATTTATTGATAGCTAAATGCAAAATATCCAGTATTATTCTGATGCTGGAATAGAACCAGGATAAGGGGATAGAACTTAAAATATATAACTTGAAATAAGGCTGAAAAACTTCAAAAATAATAAAAAAAATCTGAAATACTCAAAAGAAATTTTAGTAATGTGCAATAAAATACATTACTTCAAATCAAAGCTCAGCTCATACATTTCTCTAAATGGCTGGAGCAAGGAACACAACAGCTCCTTTTTATTTGCCATGTCAAGGCCTACTCTTTCAAACAGTTCTTGACAGATGCTTTGAAGATAATAGATTCAAACATTTTATAGCTGTAAACCAGGTCAATGTGGTTATGCAACATGTACTTTCTTGTGAGAATTCCTAATTGTCTAGGGCATAATTGGTGCTGAAAAACTGTTCATTGAATAGATGAGTAAATAAATAAATATGCAAAAAATAGTTGGCTCTGTTAAAAAAAAAGTAAAACTTTTCCTCTTTTACCTATACTTTCAATGGCTTTTTGACTATGCATGGGAAAACCACATTTAAATATTCAACATCTATTAGTCTTCATAATGACTGACTTTTTGGAAAAAAGTTAAACATTTCAATAATACTGTGCATACCTGGCTTAAAAATAAAATGTATATAAAACAATATATTACAAATCAATATTTTTCCAAATTCATCCAGTTTCTATCACTTTTGCCGATAGATTACTTCTATTAAAATTCGTGTGTGTCCGCATAGAGTTTTTTTGTATATATAACAAATACGAATATATATTTCTCTACTCCATTACACAAATAGTGGCATACAATGCAGACTGTTCTTCACTGCTATTACCCTGAAAATATTTCTATGTTAGTATAAAAGGTAACTGGTCTATTATATTTGTGAAATATAGTAGGATGTTCTCTAAAGTGAAAATTCATTTTTATATAGGATAAAAATGTACCTTCATTGTTTCCTGTTGTTATCTAATTTCAAATTAAAAAAAGCAAAAAGTGCTAAATCCGAATAAAATATTAGTCTTTCTTGTATGGAAATAATTTTTATTCATTATTAATAATGAAACCGCAAATATAAAATATGTGACTCATTTCAATTGTTAGGATTTTGACAATAATTTTAAAGTATTCCTTGTTTATTTTACATATGAACCTGTGCTAAACATTATGAATAATTTATGTTTTCTCAACAAAAACTAGCTAAAGCTAACAAATATACCAAGCATATACTTAGAGATTTATAGTCAATAGGGTACATCTTGCATTGTTTTTTCCTTTTTTTTTTCACCTCTCGTAGTGGTAGAATGCTCTTTATATACATTCTCACTCATTCTCATATGTTCACTTTACTTGTTACTCACCCAGTTTTTATTGAGTAACCACTTGGATTCATAATATGCTGTGAGGGACACAGGAAGGGTTCAAGGTTGTTTCTGTCTTCCAGGAGCTCAGAGTCAAGCGGCAGACATAAGAGATATACTTGCAGAATATTTAAATAAGTGAGTTAGCATATATTACCTCCTATCCATTCCCTTTGCTATCAGCCTTGATCAGCCCTCATTTCATCTCATCTATATTGCCCTAGTGGACCCCTGTCGACCCCCACCCTGCATTTCACAGACCCTCACTCTTATCAGCTGTACACATCACATGGGCATTTGACATAGCAGTTCCAGTAATCTCTTGCTTTTTTGGGGGGTGGGTGGGGGGCGGCTGTGCATGGTTCAGGAATTGAACCTGGGTCTTCCTCATGGAAGCATTCTACCACTGAACCACCTGTGTACCCTAATCTCATGCTTTTGATTGAAAAACAAATAAATATAAATCCCTATGGTATTAAAGACCCTCCCAATTGTAGTTGATCTATGACATTCTTGCCTGGGTTCCTTTACTCCCTTCTTTATCTCATACTTCATAGTCTCTTTCTCCCTGGAATCATTTTACATTGTTTTGATTTATTTCCTTTACCTCATACTGTTTTCTCTTCAAGGGACATCCAGCTCTCTTTTCATAATTCTGTCAGACCCCAAGGGCAATCTTAAATACCATTATCAAATGAGACATAATCTGTACCAAAAAGTGAGAGTATGTGTGTGTGTCAGTGTGTGTGCAATGTGTTGTGTGGACAAGACCACATTTGTGGAGGTTATAAGGAAAAGATTACATATTACTATTCATACTCTGGCATATACTATATTTATTTGCTTACTTGTCTTTTCTGTTAGACTCAAGTCCTTGACTAAATACTTATATTTTACTAATTTTTCTTTCCATCCTAGATCCAAATATAAACCTAGTGCATAGAGTGTTCTCAGTCAATATTTATGTAATCAAATTGAAGTGATTGAATCAAATCTTGCAAAAAATAAAAGATTTGCTGGACTGGACTGGTCTAAGAAGCTCTTTTGGACAACCTTGACAAATATTGGACATATGGGAAAACAAACAACAGATATTTTATGATGAAAATCTGTTAGGAAGATGCCTAAAATAATTAAAAACAAAATAACAAGAAGCAGCAACTCTGATTTCCGTAGAGTTCTATTTTCAACCATTATAAGATATAATTGGCATGAAGAAGAAAAAAACGATCTATGGCATTTGCATTAATGTGATAGTAAAAAAAAGGACTTATGACACTAGAGTGTTTCATAAAAATCAAAGATATAACACCAATTGCTTTTGAAACTGAAGAATTGCAATTATATAAAAGCATTCTTTAAAACATCATAAATGATAATTTTGGATAAGAACCATAAATAATATGAAGGGTTCTTCAAATCTAAGCTTAACTAGGTAGTTCTTTATCTATATTTATCATCAGTATCTCCAGAGAAATCTTTTATTCCAATATTTGTTTTATATTTTACATGGACTCTTTTATATCCATATATCCATAGGTGCATCCACTTCACAGTCTCTACAGGACTTGAATGAGAACTTTTATCTTTCTTCTTTCTAGAAAAATCTATAACTTCTCTGTGAAATAATTTAAAGTTAAGGATATGTGTGTAGGAAAAAATAAAGTTTCTTAAGCAAATTTCAACCCACACCATATTTTTCCATTTTTACCAACATGAAGATACTATTACTACTTAATGATTTTAAGCTGAAGAGAAGCTTTAGTTAAATTCTTCATTAACCATAAAGATGAAAGATGTGTAATATTATGAACTTTGGCCCAATAGTCCAGAAATTTAAGGTCTCATTACCATTTTCCCAGGAAAAAACCAGAAGCAGTATTTTGTATATAAATGTTCTGGTTAAATGGAAATGTTCCAGTCAAAGGGAAATGTCACTTCACTAGAATAAGTTAACAAGAGATTTTATTTTTTGCCTACTTCTTTTAAACACAGTACACTGAAGTGAAAATGTCTACAGGTATGGTAGACAGAAACAAAGCAATCCCCGAAGTGCCCATGTTTTAAATCCCAGAATCTGTGAATATGTTACCTTACTGGACAAGAGGGCCTTTGCCAATGAAATTAAAACCGCAGACTTGAGATGGGGAGATTATTCTGAATTATCCAGGTGGGCCCAGTTAAAACTAAGGAATGCTAGAAGATGGAAAATGCAAAGAAACAGATCCTTCCACAGGCGCTCCAGAAAGAAATGCAGTACTGTGGACACAAAGTCTAGTAAGATTTGTATGGGAGTTCTAACCTATGGAACTGTAAAATAATGAATTTGTATTATTTTAAGCCACTGATTCGTAGTAATTTGTTACAGCAGAAATAGAAAATTAATACACTGGGTATATGAAACTGTTGAGAATAAATGTGAAGAATTTATTCATATGTACAAGGAAATAAGCATGTATTGTTAGCAGTCAAAAATTGAAGTATCCACTAGGAATTTCTTCTTTTTTAAAAGACTAGTTCAAATACACAAACTTATGAATGTAAAAAAAAAAAAAGTCCACTGCCAACTTCTAGAAAATCATATTGACTTTTAGATTTCATTTGGGGGGTTGCATATCTTTGAACTTAAACACATGAACAGTACATACTTCATAGCAATTTTTTGTAGAAATGTATTTGTTGCAATTCTAGCACTTAAAGCATGCCGAACCCACTGTAGATATTTGTTGAGTGAATTTAAAAAGTAATAAAAGATTCCGGAATCAAGAAACAACCTACCAATCACTTACTATCTGATTTGTAGAATTATAGGAGGAGTCTTTTTTTGATTGTTTTAAATACTTAAAGTCAATGCTCACCATTTTTACCCTCTAGGAATTTAGCCAGTAAAGTGAAAACCAATGTGATATCAGAGTTTAGTGTGCCTTTGAAATATGCTCTGTTTTCAAAATTTTTTGAAATAGAAGTCTCTATTCCCAAACTTCAACATTTTAAGCTTATAAATTTTGGTAAAACTTAGACAAAAGATGTCAAATATATAAACACAACTTGAATGTAAAAGTTAAATGCTCCCATTCTAAATAACTAATAAACTAAAATAATTTGGCAATATAACCTCAGAGGGTAATACTCTAAATCTACTTCCATAATTCTATCCTACACAAGTAGTCTTGAATAGAGAAATGGTTTTAAGTAAAAAAGAAAACAATGATTTTTAGTATAAGACAATTTAGCTAAACTGAAAAGGCTAAGAAAATGTTTAAATATTTTATATAATTGGTATTATTGCAGATTATTTTAATTTTATGCTATGTTCTTTCACTCTGTTTTCCCAATTTTCAAGACTAAGTTGATATTATTTTATAATCAGAAAAGGTATTTTGTAGTGAAAGAGAAGTTCTAATGTAAACAATCTCTTCTTGTGAATTCAGAATTTCAAATGTAATTATGTCTGTTCCGTGAAAACATCTAAAGGAATGACCTATTTTAGACCAGACCAAGCATTTTTCATACCATTTTTTTCATACCATTTTTTATACCATTTGGACATTTTAGGTTTGATCTGAGGAATAAAGACATCTTAAATCTTGAAAGTCAATATTAACTATGAGGAATGTAAATAAGTGCTGGGAATAGGTTATAGATAAACATTTTATGAGAGAAAAGGCTTACTGCGTTTAACTTACATGAGCTGTTTTTTTTTGTTTGTTTTTGTTGTTGTTGCATATGTTATCTATGTAGTGATGGGCTAGAAATGTCTCTTTACTAGGTATTTAATCAAAGCTTACCTTTGCAGGTTTTAAGGAAAGAAATGCCATAACTCTGTAGGACTTATTTCAGTAATATGGTTAAAAATTAGTCATATATCGCCACAGGTCAAATAAAAACCCATAAACTTATAGGTGGAATTATTACTTACTGTGGTAGCACAATGAATATCTTTCCATACTGTGGCTTCCCTGGAGAGATCAGAGACTTCAAAAAAATTATCCAATATCACTTCTCCAATCATGTCATGTCTAGAAAATCTGTCAAAATCATATACACTAAAATGTAGTTTTCTGTTGCTCAGTTGATCATATGCTACAGGAAATTGAAAGGTTTCATCAAATAGAGGATTTAAAGTCTTTCTATGCACACGGGTCTGAAATTTCTTTTTCCTGTCTGGAAGAAGATATATCTTCACGTAAGGGTCAGATGTTCCCGTGAAGTCTTTAGCAGGAAGATCTAAGGCTTTGACAATTTTAACAACTAGAAGTTCATTTTCATAATCGTACTGGAGGGTAAAGTTAAGTTTGCCACAGGTTTTGACATCTTCTTTTCTGTTGCCTTCAGAATCAACTGATTTCTGTTTGTAGAGCTCCGGTTTGATTCTTCCAATGCTGGTTGTTGTTTCTCCTCTTTGTAAAACAGGTTCTGTGCCCATGCTAAAATCAACGCTGGAAACCTGCATCTGCCTCGGTAGGTGTCTCCTGAAGGAATTGTGGCTGTACACAAACATACACACACACACACACACACACACACACACACGAACATCATTAGATAGGTCATCTTGATGACAGTGTTACACATTGGCATCCAAACTTTCCCCATCCGGAGGATAATGAAAAAAAGTAGATATACATTAAATCAGTTAACTTCTTTTGTAAAAGTGGAAATGCAATATTCAAGGAAAAATGTCTCCTAAAATTGTACGAGCACCTGAAACACACATGCACTTCTTATGAGTTTTGAGAACATCATGACTCAATCAAAAGCTCATTAAAAAACCAGGATCACTAACAAAGTTCAATATTTCACAAAATATTATGATTGATATCATTTATCTGGATAGATTTAGATAGAAGCATTATGTATACAAAAGCATTCAAATAGATGGTTGCTTTTCATCAGGATATTTGGGTCTTATGACATTGCAGAGGTCTTATGAATTTCACATTTCAGTAAAAAATATACAAGTCCCCCAATTATCATAATGTGTTAATTATTTCTAACACTTCAGATAATTAAATGAATATTTACTTTAAAAAATAATGTATTGCTGTGACAGCCAGAATGAGTACATTTTCCTTTTATCAACACGGAGTGGGCTTTATAAACTCTAAGAACAAGAAATGTAAAATTCCAAAATTGGGGCCACCATAATAGAATTTCTCAATTCAAACTTATCTTCCTATAGTCACTGTTTCTGTTCACTGAGTCAACATTTTCAGAGCATTAAATACATTAGATTGGTAATGTATTGTAAATGTCACTTGTATTAAGATCTGCTTCTGTATATCCTTCATGATTTCTGACATGCGACAGATGACTTATCTCCAATCCTATACATCTTCTCAAGGCTTGGTTCCAGGCCCTCTGGGAATAGGTTATAGATAAACATTTTATGAGAGAAAAGGCTTACTGCATTTAACTTACATGAGCTGTTTTTTGTTTGTTTTTGTTGTTGTTGCATATGTTATCTAGTTTCATCACCTTAGTTTCTCAACCAGACTATCAGTTCTGGACTATAGTTATAATATTGAAGCTGATGATTCCCTGGATATATCCTGGATATATAAACTTCTAGTTTCATATCACTAAATCTCTAAGGAAGATGTTTAAGAGAATGTACTAATTTCACCCCTTCTGCTCTCAAATCAGTCTCTCTCCTGCAAGCTCTGACAGTAGTTGTAACATTTTTATCAGTTATTCATGCTTAGAAATCTCTAGGATGCTTCAAATCACCTTTTCTTCTTTAGTGGATTTAGTCAATTTTCTAAATCCTGTGACTATTCCTTTGAAACATCTCATAGTTATCCATTCAGCTCCATTCCCATTGCAATTCAGTCAAGCCCCTAAGCATTACTGAGGACATTGCTTAATGAATACTTGATTCATTGATGCACACATGAAGATAGATTTCTTTAAGCGGATTTAGAAATTAGTGAATATGCAGAAGTGAGATTCTTGAGCTTCCTAAGCCTTGAAGGGCAGAAAGAGGATAGATGAAGAAAATTTCTCCCTCAAGTGAGATATTAGACTGCTGAGAGTTTTGTCACCCTAAATTTCTTATATTCTCCGTAATTCATTGGTTCTTTGATAATTTTATGGGCTTAACTAAAATACCATTATTAAGTTCATTGATGAAATGGAATTCATCAAAATCAAAATTATAATCTGAGGTGTTGCCAAACTCACTCTCTTACTTGCAGTTAAGCTATTTTCTGTAACTGGAGTGAAACACCAAGCAATCAGTTAAACAATACCATAAAAACTGCTGAAATCTGTACTGAAATTAATTTAACCTTTCCCAATATAAAGTCTTCTTTAGCCAAATAAAGAAAACAAACCAAAATGGGCTGTGTAAGTATCAGAAACTCTTTGCCTTTTACTGTGTTATCCATAGACTTCTCAAAGATTTTAAAAGGAACTGAAATTAAGAACATATATTGCAAATTGAGGTAAAGATTGAAACTGGTGGAGTGGGGGAACAATGCCACAAGGTGAAAATGCATTACAGCATTTTGGGATGATGGGCTTCTCAATAATGAGAGGTCTTTAGTGTACTGTCATAGAGAATTATATGTAAGAAAGGAAAAGAGAGAAAAAAATGATATTCAAATGTCAGATTACTATGAAAGAATATCAAGAATTCAAATAGGAGAAAGATAATATCCAAAGATAATTTAGGATAAAATAAAAAGAGAATAAAGGCAAGAATAAAGAAATATACACTACAAAATGCTCACAATAAAAACTTAAAGTGAGACCTAGCTCTTCAGATTTTCCCAATAAAGGTTAACATACTGAATGCTTAGTATGCGGCAGGTACAGACAGAAACACTTTATTAGCTCACCCAATAAGTTGTGTGTCACTAGGCTCCCCATTTTCTAGATGTTCTGAGGCACAGTTTTATAGGTGAGAACCATATAAATAAGTGAGAACTACACCAAGTCACAGAGAGGTAAGTAACTGAAACAGTCATACAGCTGGACAGGTGCTAAAATTGAAATTTGACAAAGGTAGCCCGGTTCTAGTGGACACAGCCTTTACTCTGCCAACCAGGCATATCGGGGGCCACACCCTTTGATTAAATTATTGCCAAAATTAATCATTCTAAGTAAGTAACATTTAAACATATAATATATACATGCTGTTTGTATAACACATTCCACTTAAATATTATATATATATATATCATAATTATGTAATCCATTAGGATACAAGTTTTGCTTGGTTGCAATGGCTTAAAAGAAATGGTTTTAGAGATGTTTTAATCTTCTTTGGCTAGTTACCAAGAATTGAAAGAGAGCGCGTTACTTAATTTGTAAGTAAAATTATGATCTGAAATTATGTATAAAAAAACCTTATGAGGTTTAAAGTTATGGTGTATTTTGTAAGAAAACATATTTTGAGCATAGTAAATAACAAAGTGAAATTTGTAGGATATTTTATGCAATAGCACATATTTTAAAATATTTAAAATTTGATTTTAATAGCAAATTCTATTCCTAAAAAAAAGAAGAAACACACTGATGCTACTTTATATTTGAAGTGGGTGATAGAATTAGTTCCAAATTAAAAATACACTGACTTTAAGATTTAATATTTCAGTTTCTTTATCTGACTATACACATAAAAGTCTTTACTAATTTAAATCTTGAGATGATCTGTTTCGTCAGATCTGTTCCATTTTAATGCCTTAGGCATACTAGTTAATGCATTTAGACTTTGAAACTGTTCAAACAAGTAATTTTGTAACCATTCAGATATACAATATCAGGACTTTAAACTGGTGTGGGGCAAAGGTCAAGGAGTATTTATTAAATGAGAAGAATAAAGAAAGGCATACAGCCTGTATATGTTGTGGGGCATTAAAGGGGTCTAGTATAATTTAATCTGGATATTCAATGTTTCTAAAAGATTTAGCATATTTTATTAAATAAATCTAGTATGTCTACCAAAATCATTTTCATTTATGCAACAAGCTTTTTAATATTGCTGTTGATTGTTGTGAGCAAAATCCCAAAGAATTTGACCTCTTATTTTTCACAGATTTATTCCAAACATATAAAAGATTCAGACTTCTCAATATAATAAAACTTTAATCTTCTATCCTGTTCTCCAAAATCAGTAATTCCTTCTTTAAGCCTCTAAACATAATTGCGCATCTGCAAAACCCCTTCTAACAAAAATCAAAGAGTAGTAACATTTTTGTTCTAGTAAGCCAGTGCCCTAATTATAGGGTAAATAGTGCATATTCTAAGTCACAGTTTAGCTAGTCAGTTAAGTGAAGCTTTAATTATTACAAAGTTACACTATTGCCATGACAACACAGATCGTGTTCTTCTTGGTTTTCTTTCTTTTTTTTTTTTGGAATGTCAGTGGTAAGTGGCTATTTAGTCTCAAGAAAATATCCATCCATTTGACTATTACTATCCCATTCTTACCCCTCAAACCTAGCAGGTATTATCCACGCAACCATCCAAATGCAGAAGGAAAACTTTCTCTCACTTCCTCATTGGAAATATCTGAGGATGGCAGGATATAATCAATATTATTTGGTGCCACAGGAATATAACATCTTAAGACCGTCATTTCCCAATATTTATTATCAATGGCTTTTCTCCTTCAAACAAAATCTGAGACAAGAAGTTAAATATGTAAACACAACCTTCTCCTGTTGATATGGGGATAGGGTCCTGGAAACAAGTCAAAAATTTTTTTTCCCACTACTCAGAACAAAGAGTTTGAAAGATCACTACATTGAGATGTGGTAGAAATATTGCTGGACCGGAATCAGCCTGCAGTTACTCCCTATGTAGTAAACGGAACTAAATAGGCAAGTCAGGTAATTTGCTTGAGCTTTCATTTCCTCATAGTGTTTGTGATGATTAAATGAGTTATCAAAGATAAGATGGTTTTGAAAAAATATTTTCATACAGATAATAGTTATTATTATTAGAAATTCAGGATATAAGGAGCTGAAGTGCAAACCTCTGATGAGCTATCTAGTCATAACAATTAAACAATTGAACATAGCTTTCTTATTTGAGGACATGCAGATGGCACAAAGCCACTCCTGTGTGGGCTTCACCAGGACCACCACCCCGGACAGCAAGGAGCTCCTTACTGAATCACTTTTCAGCACCCAACAATTCTTCTCCTTAAGTAGGAAACCGATATCTACCCACTTTTATTTGCAATGCATTTACCATCTATTAAGTTTTTCTTTGATATTATATTGTTTGATAAATCACAGAGAAGAAAAGCAAAAAAAAAAAATTTAGCAGCAATTATTTATTTATTACGTATGTTTAAAGGAGATTCATTTCTCCTTGTTTTAATATTGAAATCTGCATTGGGAATTGTCATTATCAATTAAAAATCATAACCCGTTTTATAAACAAGGAGGCTCAAAATAGTAAGGCAAAATCAAATTTCTAATCAACGAAGTTTTTATTTTCATCCTTTGTTTCTTAATTTCCTCCCTTCAATTTGAACATATGACAGGACTGATTCACTGAAACACACATAACTGAGCATATACCATGCAAGCCACTGAGAATCTGAAGGGAAACTAACCTGTATAAAAATACTACCATAGAGTTTTTAAATAATTCACTCTTCGAATGTTTCTCTTGCCTTATTGCTTGGTGGGAAGTTTGCTCTTCCCTATGGACAATGCTTCCTCCCTGGCCCTCTCACATGGTGGCAGATATTTCCCCCACAGCCCTTGTCCGCTGAGCCTGGGGATAGAGTTGTCCATTTCTCTTGTGCCACATTTATCATCTTCAGAGTATTTTCCTTCCATCTCTCTTAAACTACTATGCCCAGCTCTGATGCTCATTTCAACAGATTATATCCCTACTATTACTTATTTTTTGCCATCTGTTGATTACCCAAAGCACTCTTTTCAATTGCTTCATTATCATAGTTCCCTGGTTCACTGACTGGCACGGATTTTGGCATTGCATGTTTCTTCTAACTAGTTGGCCTCTATGTTCCTTGAACTCTTCTTCTCCCTTGATACTGATCTCAACCCACCTCAGTCACTCACTCCCATGAGCATAGCCAGACTGTCATTATCATTAACTACAAACTCTCCACAACCCCAATTTCATGCATGGATCAAAGCTTCCTATCTTTTTTTTTTTTTATTATTATTTTATTTTAGCATGGGCAGGCACCAGAAATCAAACTCGGGTCTCCGGCATGGCAAGTGAGAACTCTACCTGCTGAGCCACAGAGGCCTGCCCAAAACTTCCTATCTTTATAGCTCAATACCTTCTTATCCCTCCATGCAGACAACCTTTTTAACTCATCAAATCTTTGAGAATCCATTGATTCTATCACTGTTTCACTGTTTCATAACCCCCAATTCCTTGATCTTAGTTTTTCCTTCCTTACCCTGTTCAAAGTCCTTAGTCAATCATTAGAGTCACTCTCATGCATATATCCATACTCCCCCTTTTGCTATCTACCTTTATATTTGTAGGGCAAACCTACAGCCTTGTTTGAATTCAACTCTTAATGTTCTCTATACTTGTACATGTGCAAGGAAATATGACTGGAGAAAAACATAAAACAGTTTTCACTCTTGTACTTTAAATCCCTGATCACCTTCCTCATGAGTGCCTGAAAGATTATACTACAATCCATTCTCCCTGTAAATCCCCTAGATTCCCAAGACTTTTTCCTACCTCCCCTTTCTTCAAATTTCATCATTTTCTTTCCCATTCTCAGTCTCATTTAATGACTTTACTTCCCATTCCACTGAGAAAATTGAAGCGAAAAACAAAAGTATTTCCGGACTCCTATACCTCATCAACCCACTTACCAGCATCTGTGCCCATATATTTTGCCTTCCTGCTTGATATTACATTAACTCCCTATGTTCCCATGTGAAACCAATCCCTTCACTTGTAAACTAAATCCCATCTTCTCTCATAGCACCTTTAGAAATTCTCCTCTCTCTCCTGACTTATTAATTTTTCCTCTCTCCTGGAGTACTACCATTAGCATAAGAGACACTTTTATTTTTCCAATCTTAAGAGAAACGTTTATTCATCCTACTTCCTTTCTCAATACTGTTCAGTTTCTGTATCATGCTTGCAGCAAAACTACTTGAAAGAGTTGACTCTAATCACTGTCCAATTTCTCTCCTCCTACTGTACTTAATCCTACTCTAATTAACTTTTTGCATGCCTAACTTTACCAGAAGTACTCTTGAAAATGTCAACAACATCTCCCTTATAGTGCTAAGCTCATGGGTTAATGCTTGATCTTCATCCCACCTGACCTATCAGAGTCACTTTACTGTTAATCACGCATGGTTGTTAACACACTCTCTCTGGTTGGTATCTGGGTTATACTCTGCTGATTTTCCTCCTATTTTATCCAGTATACTTTTCTATTGCTGATGCCTTAATAATGGAGTACTTCAGGTTCTTGACTTTGGTCTTCTCTTTTCTATCTATATTCAGCTTTTTGATGGTAGCATCTTCTGGTGTTAGACATCATCTCTACATTGAGGACCCCACATTGACATATGTCCCTCAAATTCTCTTCGGAATTCAAGAGTCATTATTCAGTTGCCTACTCAACTTCTCCCCTTAGATTTTTAATATAATTCTCAAATTTGACAGGTCCAGAATCCCTTTTCTTGGCTCTCACACTCACTCAGGATATAGCTGTTGGAATTGCTATGAAAATAATTTATTCTAAGATTCCTGTGACTAATAAACTTCCCACGTATTATGTATATTATAAATAAGGGAGGCCCAATCAATTTCTAATTACTGCTGGTGGACAGAAGATAATATATATCAGTGTCAGAAAAACAAACTCTCTGAATTTGAATTGATCTTGTAAGGTGTTTGTCTGTGACCTTGGTTCACAGAGCCACCTCATTTCAGAAAAGAAATGTGTTTTTACACCAAACACAGGTTTCTTAAAGAGGATCGTTCAGCACTTTCAAAGCATGTTTTATGAACTTTTATTTCAAGGAGTTAGATCTCAGTTCCTTCCATTGTTTTGGCTAAGTATTACTTCTTAATATTCTAACTAGTTATGTATCTTTTAAATCCTCTCTATGCATAGTGAAATCATCTTATTTTTGATTACTCTCAGTGTCCTAGAATGGAATATTTCAATTTTTTGCCATCTTTTGAGAAAAATTTAATTTAAAAAACTCTTGCAGCAAGAGAAAATATGCAATTCAGTGTTATATATTTTAAGTAATTCTTCATTTCCCTTATAATTATATGCAGAGAGTATTCTTTTTGACATTGCATGTAATGACTTTAAGATTTACTTTTCTATGCAACCTTAGCTAATTCTAAATCCATCAGCACATATGAGTCAGTGATTTGTTCTTATGTACATTTTCCTGCTTTTGTTCATGTTCAATTGGATTTGCTATTATGTTTCATAATTACTTATTTTCAGTAAGTACTTAGAATCCTCTCCAACAGTGGCCAACCTATAAGTTTCCTCAACCCTCAACAAATTATTTTGCCACTTACTATTCACCTCATCTTTATAGCACTAATGAATAAACAGAAAATTGGTCCTTGTTCTCATCCCTGGGAGTATACCATCATTAGCCTCTTTCTAATATGAGCACAATGACTCTCACCACCTGATGCTGTCTATAAAGGAGCAAAGTGAAGTGGAGAGATGATCAGTCAATCACAAGTATTCACTTGAAGCTTATTCTGCACCTACACAAGGCTGGAAATTAGGAGGACATGAAAGCAGGTAACACAGTCCTTCTCTGAGAACTTGCCATCTCGTTTGGCAGACAGCTGGAGCTCAATATTAAGACATAAATAATTAAGCAATATAGGATGATAGCTTATAATTAGGCAGAGGATATAGACTCCCAGATTCATTTTTCTTAAAGCTCTTATAGTAGGTAAGAAAGAGGTCATCATTCTAGACTGGGAGCAGCACGTTCAAAAGGCAGAGCTGAGATCTAAAGTGAGGAAAACACTAGCACCCTCTTAGTGGAAAAAGATGACAGATCCATTTGGAGAGAGAAGATAAGGCCAGGGAGTTCATTTATTGATTTTTTTTTTTTTTTAAACATGGGCAGGCGCCGGGAATCGAACCCGGGTCCTCGGGCATGGCAGGCAAGCATTCTTACCTGCTGAGCCACTGTGGCCCGCCCTGATTTTCTTAAATTTAACAAATACTCCCTAAGTTCCTATAGTGTTTTTGTCTAGATGTCAAGAGCAATACAGAAGAGAGTACAGCAGATTTCCTGCCTTAAGAAAGCTTGCAATAAGCAATAACTACATTAGAAGGCATGATGCGTCCCAAATAAATTCAAAGGCACAGGAGTTCAAATGAAAGAAGAGACTCTGCTTTCTGGAGTAAGACTGGTCTTGGATAATTTTAGGTAGAATTTCAACTGGTGAAAAAGGAGGATTAGAGCCCTTCACATACAGGAAGCAGGATGAACAAGCTCGGGGCAGGAAAGCACCCAGAGTAAGATGTGTTTCCTAGTTCACCTACAACATAGAGTCATATGTTTGGGAGAACATTGGACCAAACTGCTCTAAAGGTAGCTTGGCAATAGCCTACTAGGCTTTTAAAAGAGTTGGAATGATTCAAGTTTCACTTAATTTTTTTTGTAAGGGATCTTAGATTCATCTTTTACAATTTTTTCAGATTTGGTTTTTGTTTTTTGCTATTTCCTGACTTTTATTATGCTTGAACTTTTATTCATTTCAAAATAGATTTCTTCCCCTACAGTCTGTCCTACAAACTGTTGCCAAATATCCCAAAGCACAACTCTTATCCACGGGTTCTTCTGCTGCTAATATTTATGACAGGACAGACTCCGAACATCTTGACCAAGATTTCAAGGTCTGGCTATAATTTAATTCCAGCTGACTTTCTCTTCCATTATTTCTAAACTAAACTTTATTTTCTGATCAAGGCAGCTTTTCAGGGCTTCCTGTTCTATGATTTTTACAAAAAGTGTTTCCAGCTGTATGTATACCTTCTTCCAATTGCCATTTTAAGTGGATTCCTAGTTTTCTTCAGCCTCAGCTGGAAATAGTTTCTCTATTGTCTGAATTCTACATTCTCACTAATATTTGGCACATACAATTCCATATCTTGAAGTTGATATTGCACACCTATGCATTATATTGTAAATTTTTTTACAGATCCCTAAAGTTCACAATGTGAACACAGAGGGAGAAGAATATGTGACTGTATCTGGAAGTAAATCTCTGTTAAATAACTGTTAAATATGTGATGAATGAACAGTCAATCAAGATGGATGACAGAAGAGTGTTAGTAAAGAAGAAACACAAATGCCAGCTGGAGCATTGATTGCCTTGTAGGTTGGTGGTGTCAGATATCCAGGTCTTTGAAAAAGGAGATGAAAACCCGAGAAATACAGTGGGTCTCTAGCAATGCAGTTAACTCCTGAACCAGTTAGGATGTTATTTAAATATAGAGACAAATAAAAATTGAAAGGGTATGATGTGAATTGTCATCTACTGTCTAAGCCAAATAAAAGGCAGTCCCAGCAGCAAACTAGAACTGTTATGTCCTAATTAGGTGAGGAACCCAAGAATCAAAGTTAAATTCAATGTATATGTAGGTTTCATTTTGCTACATAGTAGTGAGAAGTTGGCATTTGAGCAGAATAATCTGATTTATAATAATGTGCCCTGGATCTTTGTGTCCAGTGAACTGTGTAATCAACTCAGCAATTTCCTCTTCTTCTCCATCTAAAGGTAAGTTCTAGTATGATGAAGTAATTAATGTAGAAGACAGTTCTTGAGAACTAGAAATAATCAGGTTTCTGCCAGGAATGCATCCCAAGGCCAATCAGATTGAAATCATGACAATAGTACAGACAATTCCAGACACTGATTGAGTAGAATGAGCAGAAAGATGCTCCATCTTCTGACTTTCAAAATACCTATACTCACCAGATTTTGTAACCAGCATCTTTAATTACATAAAAACTACATCCCATGGACTTTAATGCTTAAAATGTGTTCAACCAATCTGGATAAATGCAAATCATAACTCTTGCCAATTGCATGAATTTAGGCAAACTTTTCATTCTCTCTGGGTTTCAATTAATTCACTGTAATGGAGATAGTAATACTTCATCCATGTTGGCAGAGGATTAGCAGGAAGGGTGCCTGGCATGGTGACTACATTGCAAGGGCTCAAAAAAAAATATGTTTCTTCCTCCTTCCCCAGTCACCCATATAAGCAAGGAAATTCAAAGAGGCAGCTAAAATAATATCTAATTTCTAGCAAAATTATGAATTTGTATTGCATTTTTTCTTAGAAAATGTCAAATATTTACAATCCAATTTTTGTGTTTTGTATGATTAAGAGAAAAAGGTTTTTCTGACTTATTCAATTTCACATAGTAAGTGAGCGATCCAGGGATAGAGTGATGTGTCTCCATTTCTAGTATATATTATTTCCAGAAACCAGTTCAGCATCTAAAGTCATATCTTCACCAATGTGATTTCAGTATGTATTCTTTCATTTTCCCCTAGTTAGGGATAATCAGACAAGCTGTCTCTTTACATTCAACACAAAATATTTTGGAGATACATTTTGTCCCAGCAGCAAACTAGAATTATGATGTCCTAATTAGGTGGCATCATACATAATAATAAATACATATATATAAATACATAATAAATACATATATATATATTCTATGATAGAAAAATATTCTGGAGAAAAGTAAGTCCCCCCCAAACAGCAGTTTTCCATTTCTCTAATATGTTTTAAAAGTGGTATATATAATACTTACTTTTGTAGTTCATATTCTTAATCTATAATAAATTGACATTTATTGTGTGACTTTACATAAAAAAGAATAATAAAAATTTTTAAATGCTCAGGATAACTTGTGAAAATAATATATAAATATTTGGCATGCCTTGGTTATAAAATTTAAATAGTAAAGAATAGTATAAAATGTAAAAGACACCTCTACCCATCCTCTGTTCCCAAGTTAATAATTATTAATAGCTTCTTGTTTATCTCTCTGGAATACATTTCAGTAAGAAATGGATTTATTTATAAACACAGTCCTTTTTTATTTAAACAAAAGATATGTTGAATGTATTTGCAATCCTAGTTAGGAAGCATGACCCATGTTCAGTTTTTCAATTTGATAGATTTCTAAACCCACAAAATATGCCATTTCAGAAAGCATGGATGCACCTTTTTTCAGGTTTACAGAGATAGGAAGGTAAGATCAGGAAGTATTTTAGTCAGTAGGAAATGGCAATTATCTCCCCATTTGTTTGATTTTACCCTGTCCTAGAAAATAAGTTGCAACTTCTGGAAACCAGAGAAAAACTATACTATCATGCTTTTTGTTGTAAGAACTGAAGACCATACTTAGTAGAAAGAGTGTCTGCTCACAAGAATCTCATTTTCCTTCAGAGTTAATGCAACTTGAAATATACTAGGACAAACACCTTTCATTAAAGCAAGACTTCTCTGATTTTTGTAGGCTAAGTTGAAAGGTATTCTCCTTAAGAGGTCTTCCATTTCCTTCTTTCTTTGTGTACACTCCATATTATGCTCATGATATTTTGGCTTTTATGGAATTTATTACACTCTGTCCAGTGTAAGAGTTTGCTCTATATAAATTCAAATAAGCATTGTAATGTCTGTTTCCCAGAAGTTCAATGTTTATGGTTTAGGTACTAAATAATTGTAGATTAAACCTTAGTCTCCTTCACTCAGTTGTGACTGTGAACTTCTAGATGATTCCTGATGGTTTTGGGTTTCCATGGTAGGTACTGCATATAGATACTCTCTAAATGTTTATTGATCGAATAAAACTGAATTGAAAGACTTTATGTGGCAGCTAATCAACTGTGCCAGTTTGAATCTGTTATATACCCCAGAAAAGCCATGTCTTTAATTCTCATTCAATATTACTGGGTGGGATCTTTTTTATGGTTCCCATGGAGATGTGACCCACCCATTCAAGGTGGGGTTGCTTACAGGAGCCCTTTAAGAGGGAACAATTTTGGAAAGAGCAGACAGATCTACCAGAACCAACAGTACTCACTTAGCCAGAGACCTTTGTAGATGCATAAAGAAAATGCCCCTGGGGAAGCCATTGAAGAAGCCTGGAGAGAAAGCTGGCAGATGTTGCCAAGTGCCTTCCCCATTGAGAGAGAACCCTGAACATCATCAGCTTTCTTGAACCAAGGTATCTTTCCCTGGATGCCTTAATCTGGACATTTTTATAGGCTTGCCTTAATTTGGATATTTTCACAACCTTAGAACTCTAAACTTGCATCTTGATAAATTCCCCTTTTTTAAAGCTGTTCCATTTCTGATACATCACATTCCAGCAGCTTGCAAACATCAACCAATAATATTGCAAGGGAATGGGTTAATAAATGATAATATTCTATGTTTGTTACTCAATTCTGTCCTAACTTTTCCTTCTTTATTAATTTATCTATTTCTGATGCCCTTCCCTATTCTCCTGTTCTCTTTTCTTCCTTTTCACTTAAGTTCTTCTCCCTTATGAAATCACACTACACACACATGCACACACACACACACAATTTTATACAGTTGATCTTTCCTTACCGAGATGAAGATGTAGGCTCAGTAGTTTGTCTTTGCACACGTGCATGTTTAATTAAATGCTCCTTTAAAGCAGTTTGAACTTCTGCTGGGATATCAGGGGAAGTGTGGCTGATTTTTATTGCAGGCTCAGTAACTTTTAGTGCTGGCTTTCCATTTTCTTTAACCTCCTTTTTCTCTTCAGTCTCAAAAACTTCAGTAGGAGCATTTGAAATGCTCTGTGGAAGGGTACTGACATTTGAAGTCACGGGTTTGCTTTTCCAGCAAGGCCAGCACAGCTTCCAGAAGACAAAAAGTGAGACAACCAACAGAGCCAGGCCACAAAAGCTGACAACGACTGCTAACAGGCTGACTGAAATATCTGAAAAAAAAAATTACAACATAAAGACATGGTCATACATTAATATTGTTCATAAGAGGACAGAAATGATGATATAATTTTATGCTATCATTATTAGCAGTTTCTTGATTTATAGTTTTGAAAGTGCACTTTTAAATCATCTTTTGCAGGGAGAAAAGATGATTATGTTTGGAAATTCTGAAAGAGGATATTTGAAAAATTCCATCCCAGGAAAAATTTCCAAACTAAATTCAGGAAAAGCATATGCCTATCATTTTCAATATACAACAAGGGGTCCAAGATTTTGCAGAATGAAAGTTGGCGATCTGCCATGGAGCTTATGAAACTGAGATTCCACACAACAGGAAATGCTTCTGTTTGATTCATCTTTGATCTGAAGTTGCAAACATCTTATTCTCTAAGCTTGGAATAATGCTGACTATTGGTATAAACTACTTTCTACAGTCTAGATGAGAATGACATATTACCAATAGAGGATGGACACCCTAATTACCTACATTTCCAAACTTCATAGACCCTTTCTGATAATCTTATATGCTCCTTTCTTAAGTTTTAAATTAGTTAATAATTTGTTATCTAGTTTTCTTTAAAATATTATTTAAAAGTAATTACAAATTACTATTTGCTCATTACTTCAAATGATACAAAGAAATACATCAAAAAAATTTAGTAAGAGTAGATAAATAAATAAATGGTGTAAAAGAAACAATCACCCATGCAGAAGAATTCCAAACAATTTATGTAGTTAGTTCACCCTTTAAAGGTGGGCAGGGCGGGCCACAGTGGCTCAGCAGGCAGCGTTCTCGCCTGCCATGCCGGAGACCTGGGTTCGTTTCCCGGTGGCTGCCCATGTAAAACAACAACAAAAAAATGTGGACATACATCACCACTCCTTTACATTCTACACTCAAGGATTTTATGAGATTTCTTCATACGGCTGTTCCAATGAGATGGGCTATGAAATTCATAAGATTGTTCTCATCTGAAGAAAGAGGCTATGAGAATCTCTGACCATAGTTCCATTTTCCTCAACATTGACAGTTTTCTTTCTAAAATTCAATTATCTTTCTATCATTTGGTCATTTTTGAGAGTGAAAGGGTGTGTTAACACTATTACCAGAGCAGCAGAAAGAAACCAAGCATGCCTTGGCAAACTGATAGGTGTGGTCCCTTTGCCAGGTATCTCCTTAGCCTTTTGGGGCAAGGCCAATCTTTGCATGGCATTCCAGAGCATCTTTGTAATCTGACCATTGACTGTCAGTCCAGCCTTATTCTTCTGCCACTCCCATACCTACATCACTTACCCAAACCACACTTTCCTTTCTAATGATTTTGTTCAGGCTGATTCCTCTACTCCAAAGCTTTCTTCTCCTATTTGGTTGTCTGGCAAATTTATCCTTCAACAATCAGACTCTCTCTGCCTCTTGTATACCTAAGGGCTTTTAAAGCACAACCACCATAATAACACTAGTATTTAAATTATTGGCCGAAAATCTTTTACCCCAAACTCTTGGGCCATGATTTGCTTCAAAATATATTATTCTTTTATGGATTTTGGAAAGGTAAAATGGTACATATATCAAATATTATCTGGGATAACACCCACTAATCACACATTAATATACATGTAATGACATGTATGAATTAGTCATAGTAAAAGAAATAATTGAAGGCCTTAAGTAGCTTCATACCAATACAGGTATGGTGTTGGTTCCAAATTGCCACAGCTTACTTAATAATTTTCAAAGCTTTGGTGATTTCATAATTGTAGATAAGGGTTTGTAGAGTTATATTTACTTTACGTCTTCAAATGCCCCCAACCTACCATATGTTTGCTGCCTGATCCTTTAAGGCAGGAACCAAATTTACCAACTATTTTTAGAATTTAATAAATATTTTCATGCTCAATCAATATTTGTGGAGTTATCAAATAAAGGATTTGTGAGTTATTTGAAAAGACATTCAAATGTCTTTGGGTTTCATGTTGTTCATATGATTAAAAGTTAGGCAATTTGGAGGGACTATGCAGAAACTCTTTTAGGAATATGTTACAACATAATTTGTTCTCTGGAACCATTACATCTTGGTTTAAATGTCAGCTCCACCACTGGGTGACTCTCAACAACTTTTTTTAGGCTTTAGAAACCTTGGTTAAATAGTAGTAGTTTGTTTCATAGGAATGCTGTGATGTTTAGATAAGATAACGTTATTATTATTATAAATTGAATATTAAGTTGATTGCTACCATTATAAACTATTTTTTTTTCCTTAATCAAGAGTGCATAGGGGAAAAGAGGCCTAATTATGGATTGGGTATGGATTGAATGGTCATTCACGGATTAGTAAGAGCAAAAACTCATTTTCTGAATATATTTGATACTGAAAGGAGTAAATTTATTCAGAATGGAGAAAAAAATCTCAAAGTGAATTTTAATGTTTCATGGGACTCACAAATAAACTCTAATTTTCCTACCCATCTGTGTTCAGAAAAACAGATATAGACAGAGTGGTCAGGCAAATAGTGATTTTTATACTAGGGAATATCAGCTTAGGTCTATCAGAAAGTAAGCTTGCTAACATATCACCCTGAGTTAATTAGACTCTCCCATACAAAGCCCTGGCTGGACAACCATGAGTCTTATCTGTGGGGACCTCTACTGTAAAACTTATAACATGGAGGAACAGAGAATATTTGCTTCCTAATGACATCGAGCATATGCCTCAAAGAAGGGGGAATCTGATAAGTCACTTCTCAGGAAAAGGGGCAAGATTCCATGATTATTCCTACTACCTAATGCCTTCCACCCAGAGACATAAAGCATGAGGGTAAGGGGTTAGTTAATAAGCTGGATTAATTAAAATTTTATCCTGAAAAATAAAAACTAAAATTCCAAAACAAGTTTATTTTATTTGACATATTTTTACATTGTTTGCTATTGCAACTGGCATTACTCATTAAAAGTGTTTTAAAAGGAAATTAGATGTTTATATGTACACTTTTTGACATAATTTTTTGCAAGAAAATTGTTTAACATGCAGAAGAAGCTGACTATGAAAAGATTAAGTGAGGACTTGGGGGAACTTGTGAAGTTATCAAAAAATTGTAATGCCTTTTTTATGAATCTAAATCCATAGAAGAGAAAAGCTGCTCAATACCAATCCTGAGTACAATGATATTTCAGGAAAGAAAACTTAAAAGATCAAGCAGACTGCACAGAAGACTAAGAAAGAACAGAAGGAGAGGTTTGAAAAAAAAATCAGATGAATATGTTTCATAGAAGCTAAGAGAAGAATATTTTAAGAAGTGGTCAACAGTGTAAATAATTAAAATAAAATTAGTTCAATGGAAACAAAGACTGATAAGTAACCATTAACTTTAACAAGTAGATCTTAAGCAAATTTGTTGAGACAAGGAAGCAGAGGCTGTGTTAATCAGATTTCTGTAGTTTAGGAAATGAATGGGAGTGAGGAAGTGGATTTTGTGATTTCTTTTAGGGAAATGAACATCAGAAAGGAGGAGAGAGAAAGTGGCACATCAAATTAAGAAAGTTGCGTTTTTTGTTTTGTCTTTTTTTTTTTTTAGCATGCTTTAGAGTGAATGGAAAGAAATTGTAGACAAGATGAGATAGAAAGTTAAGCAGAGTAGGTAATTAATAAGTTTCATAAAAGGTGACAATGGCAAGAGTCCGAAGCAAAGATAAAAGGATTGACTTGCCTCTTCTATTATAAAAAAGAGTGGTTCTGGATGCAGGTAAGTGTAAGTCCTGGGGAAGGAAGTCAAGCGAATTCTTGTTGTTGAAGTAGAATATTCTCTCTGAGGTAGGAAATAGGATCAAATGCCAATAGTGATTATTTAGAAATATTTTAAGAAGTGGGAAAAGTTTACATGGAAACTGTAAAGAGCAGGAGAAAAATAAAATGGAAAACAGAACTGTTGGGCAGAATTGAGGACTTTTTTGAAAGTGGAGATTAAAAATTTAAAGTGATACCAGTCTGCCTGTTTTTATAATCTTCTAAATACTCTGTTGCCTCGGTGTAGGAATAGAGAGACAATGGGATTTATCCACGAATGAGTATTACCCTCACCCCGCACCACCCCAGGATGTAATAAAGCCCAATAGAGAAAGTGATTGCAATGAGGAGAGGATGCATCATAAGTATGATGTCATACCTGTTGATAGAGTGATAAGACTGGAGGGGATTCACATAGAAGTGGTAGAAAGGTCAATGGATTGAAGTTTCTAAGTGAGAAGGATGAAAGCATAGGAGGGTTTGGTTGGGGATTGGAATATTTGATTTTATAATTCTAAGATAGCATTGTTCAACCTGATAAGTGTTTCGCCATAATCAAAAAGAAAAGAATGAGATGAAGAAGAGATTACTAGAGGAAAGAATTCAAACTGTTGGGAGGCCAGGGTGATAAATAGTTTGTTTTTCACATGAACATTTCAGTTACCCGTTGCAGTAAGCAAGGAATCTTAACGACAAGGATTTCTCTAGCTCAGATTTTCAGTGTCTCTGAATAATTAAACAGAATCAATTATATGATATTCTTCCTATTATATTTTGGAAGATTAAGAGTTAATGAAATTTACAGAAACTAGATTAGGCTCAGAAATAATCAAGTTTAAAATTAGTCAAACTTGCTCAAAGTCTGATTTGATTACAAACTTACGCATAACCATCATGCTACTACTTTCTAGCCACTTATCTGCCTGTCCATCTATCACTGATTTATTTTAGCTGCAAAAATCGTACTCTCTTTTCCTGTTTTAATATTTCAGAATAAGGTGACACAGATTAGAAAAACTGAGAAAAGAAAATTCTTATCAGGAAAACAGTGACCAAAAAAATGCTATTTTCAGAAACTTTTAGTAAAGGAGAAATTTTGCCACAGTCTATACCACCAGATCCTAACTTGCACAAGATCTTATTCACTGTGCACTGTGAATACTTTAGGTCTAATAACCAACTACCCCTGCAAAAAAGCATTGACTAGGAATTTATACATTTCATTGCTGCT
>PVIY010005237.1:0-95711 GCA_004026745.1 Myrmecophaga tridactyla
AAATGTTCTAAGAAATGATGAATATGCAACTAAGTGATGATATTGTGAATTACTGATTATATATGTAGAATGTAATGATCACATGTTAATGTTTTAGTTCATTTGCTGTTAATTTTTAAATTAATAAATAAATTTTTAAAAAATTAAAAATTGAAAAATAAAATAAAATCTCCAAATTAAAAAAAGTAATTAAAAATCTATGGTTTATGTAATTAATTTGTTAAGGTATAACAAGTATAATAAAATAGTGGGTGGGATGGTGGGGTATAGGAACAATGTATATGTTAAATTTGTATCAGATCAAATGAAATCATTATAGATTTAGGATGTTGTATTTAAGCCCAATAGTAAACACAAAGAAAATAGTTGAAAGTATAAATAGAAGGAAATAAGAAGGGATTCAAAATGACAAACTACAAAATATCAAATAAATATTAATGGAAGAATTGAGGGACAAAAATTGTCTAAAGCTAACAAACTGCAAATAGCAATTGTTATTTGCAAAAGAGGCAGAAGAACGCTCTGCATTACCAGTAACTACTTTAAATAGAAATGACCTAAGCTCCCCATCAAACTGCAGAGGTTGAACAGTGGTTAACCTATGTGCTTTTTAAAGGAAACTCAATTTAAGGTCAAATACAGAAGATGCTTAAAAGCGAAGAGATTGAAAAGGTACTCCATGAAAGTAGTAATGAAAAGAGAGCTGGAGTAGCTATATTAATATTATATAAAAATAGCCTGCAAATATTAAACTGTTAAAAAGACAAATTAGTACACCATACTGATGAAGTGATCAATTCAACAAAAGGACAAGACAGTTTTAAATATCGATGCACTGACACAGAAGAAACTCAAAATAATGAAAATAATATTCACACTTTTGAAATGCAAAATAGATGGACCTATGATATAGTAATAAAATACAATACATAACATTTAAGAGTAGATAGAACATCTACATAGAAGAACTGATAATGACATGAAACACCTGAGCAATACTATAAATCAATTAGAAGTAACAGACATTTATTGAACACTTCACACACAAGAAAGGAATACATATTCCTCTCTAGTACATACAGGTCACTCTACAAAATGGGTTATAGTCTACATCACAAAACAAGACAACAAATCTAAAAAGTTTGAAAGCTTACAATGAACTTACTCTGACAAACTGAAATTATGCCAGAAATCAATAAAGAGGAAAGTTCATTGATATGTGGTAATTGAAAATTACACTCTTAAATAACCAATTGACCAAAGAAGAAATGACAAAGATAACTAGGAAATATCTTGAGGCCAATAAACAAGAACAACAAAATGTAATAAATGTTATAGATACAGCAATGACAGTGGTGAGAGGGAAATTTATAACTCTAAATTCTTACAAGAAGAAAGAGGAAAATATCAAATATGAAACCTAACCTCACAATTTGAGGTACTAGAAGAGGAAGAGTTTGGTCTTTCCATCTCTGCAAAGAAAATTCTTTGATTTTTGTTGGGAATTAAGTTGAATCTATAAATTGCATTGGGGAGGGGGGCATCTTAAAGGTATTTATTCATCAGATATATGAAAACAGAGTGTCTTTCCATTAATTTCAGTCTTCTTTGCTTTCTTTTAGCAATGCTTTGAAGATTTATGGGTACAAGTCCTTTACATCATTGGTTAGTTTTATTCCTAGATATTTGATTATTTTAATTGCTATTGTGAATGGAATATTTTCTTGATATCTTTGTTCTTATTGTTCATTGCATGCATATAGAAACACTACAGGTTTGGGGGGTACCTCTTGTACTCCTCCACTTCCTGGAATTAATTTATTAACTCCAGGATCTTAGTTATGGATTTTTCAGAATTTTATGCATAAAAAATCATATAATCAGCAAATAGAGGAAGGCTTACTTCTTCCTTTCCAATTTGGATGCTTTTTAATCTTTTCCTTGTCTAATTACTCTGGAAAGAACTTCAAGTATAATTTTGAATAAACCTGGTGATGGTGGATGTCCTTGTCTTTCTTGATCTTAGAGAGAAAGCTTAAGTTTTTCACCTGAACTTGAATATTAGCTTTGGACTTTTCATATAAGGCCTTTATCATGTTGAGGAAATTTCCTTCTATTTCTGTGGTTTAAGTGTTTTTATCATGAATGGATGCCATATTTTGTCAAATACCTTTTCTACATCAAGTGAGAAGATCATGTGGTTATTTTCCTTCATTATGTTAACTTGGTGTATTACATTAATTTTTTTCTCATGGTAAACCAACCTTGCATACCAGGGGTGAATCAGATTGATCATGGTGTACAGTTCATTTAATATGCCCTTGGTTTCAGTTTGTTAGATTTTTTAGGACTTTTGCATCTATATTCATAAATATTCTGGTCTGTAAGTTTCTTTCTTTTGGTATCTTTACCTAACTTTTGTATGAGGATGGTTTTCACCTCATGAAATGAATTAAGGAGTGTTTCCTCCTGTTCAACTTTTTGTAAACTTTGAGCAGAAATGGAATCATATATCTTAGAATGCTTGGTAGAATTGCTCAGTGAATTCACCTGCTCTCTTCTTTTTATTTGGTGGCAGATTTTTGTTTGTTTGTTTGTTTTACTTTTTTATTGCATAATATAACACATTTACAAAGCAAAGAAAGAAACAAGCAATGGTTTTCAAAGCATTATTCGACAATAACTTACAGGTCAGATCCCAGAGTTTTGCATGGACTATTACACCATCATCTCAGATTTTTCCTTCTAGCTGCTCTAGAATATAGGAGGCTAGAAGGAATAAATACTTTTTTAATCATCACAATTGACTTTTTTTCTTTTTTGTGAAAAATAGCATATATGCAAAAAAGCAATAAATTTCAAAGCACAACAATTAGTTGTAGAGCAGATTTCAGAGTTTGGTATGTATTAAAATCTCACAATTTTGGGTTTTTACTTTTAGCTGCTCTAAGATACTGGAGCTAAAAGAAATATCACTTTAATCATTCAGGAATCATATTCATTTCTTAAACCCTATCTTCTCTGTATAGCTCCACCATCATCTTTGATCTTGCTATCTCTCTCTTTAGGGGTATCTGGGCTATGGCCATTCTAACTTTTTCATTTTGGAAGGGACTGTCACTAATATGGGGTACAGATATGGAACTAGCTGACATTCTGGAGAGGCTGGGCACTCTAGGTTTCAGAGTTTATCTGGTTCTGGAACCCATCTGGAGGTTGTAGGTTTCTGCACAGTTACACTAGTGGATTAGCTGGAATGGTTTTGGTTGGGGTTTAGCAAGTCATGATAGGGAGCAATGTCTAACTGAAGCTTACATAAGAGTGACCTACAGTGTACCGTCATGACTCTATTTGAACTCTCTCAGCCAGAGATACTTTATTAGCTGCATTTCTTTCCCCCTTTTAGTCAGGATGAAATTGTTGATCACATGGTGCCAGGGACAGACTCATCCTGGGAGTCATCTCCCACACTGCCAGGGGGACTTTCACCCCTGGATGTCATGACCCATGTAGGGGGAGGGCAATGATTTCATTTACTGAGTTGGGCTTTGAGAGAGTGAGTCCAAATCTGAGCAACAGAAAAGGACTTCCAGAAGTGATCTTACTTCTTATGCATACCTATAAGTAGGCTAAGCTTCTCCACTACCTACATAAGCTACAAAAGAGTAAACTTCAAGACCAAGGGCATGGATTATGTATTTGGGTGCCCCTAATGTTTGACACAGTATCAGCTTAGTAGTTCAATATTTTGTGAACTATTAAAAACATTTATTAAAGTTTATTAATAGCTCAATAGTTTTTCTCCCATGCCTGTAGGAATTTTGTCAATACTTTTGATTATCTGCCTTATGTATTTTAGGATGTATCCAGGCATTACATTAAGGTATTCAGGATTAAAGACCCTCATTCTTATTCTGGCTCTTTCTCAATTGTTCAATTAAGCTGTGCAGACAGTTTGAGTTGGATTATGTGGACAGAAAATTTAGGCCCCAGACAAAATAAACCTTTCATCCTTTGATCTCAAAGAGTAGGTGCAGTTCTAAAATATAGACAATGTCTTCTTTACCCATTGTATTCTGAATTACCTTAATCCTGACCCAACTGGCTTCATTCTTATCTCTAAATACCAGGTTATTTATATATAAAACAACCTCTCAAAATCCACAAATAGTAATTACCACTCTGAACTAAATGTGTCTGCTATAAGAGCTGGAGCAGCTCAAGCCCAGCCAGAACCATGAATATCCCAAGGAACTGGGGTCCTGCTCTGAAAAGGACTTTTTCTTTGTTTCTACTGCTTGAAACTGCTCTCACACCCCAACTGCCCCAGGCAAGGGTGGGATTAATTTTATCTGAGAGACAAAGAGGCTGGACAGGTGAAAGTTGGTAATTCCCTGAATGTTATGCCTTCCCCAAGAAAGGGGTGAGGTCCAGCTCAGGTGGAATCCCTCCCCCAAGCAATTCAGACCCCAAGGACTGGAAAACAGAAGTGATTAAAGCCAGCCTACAAGGCAGTGTGATGGTAGCTCAGTGACAATCTACTCAATTGGAGACAATATTTGGAAATGACAAATCAGATAAGGGTCTAGTATCCAGAATATATAGAGATTGTTCAGTATCTAAACCTAATAATCACTGAAGCTGGAAAAACAAGACATGTTTGAGACAACACAAGATTGAAGACATAACTTAATTTGTCATGATAATATTTCAGAGAAAATCCATGTGATTTTCCTGCAAATACTTTGAAAACTTAATATTAATTAATATTAATTTCATTTAACAGTTTAGCAAAACTTCAAAAATCATATCTTCAAAATGATATGATAATTTATTCCTCTCCTATTATAATCTGTCCTTTTCAACACCTTTCAACAAATATAATGACATCCTCAAATCAGTTTTTATAAAGATTTGTTTTGAGTTATGTAGAAAATGTTAAAGGGAAACTGCAGAAGTGGCAGGTATAATAAAACTTTAAATACAGAACATAATGTTAGACAACTTCCTCAATGAATTTATTACCTCAAACTTTCACTTACAGCCAAGATTGAGTGACAAGACCTGATTTACCTCAGTTTACCAACAACTGAAACAACAGGCAAAGCACATGAAACAATTGCTATGAAGACCTTAGAAATAAGTCAATGACAGGCAGTGATACTCTGATGTACATAAGAAAACTTTGCCTAACTCCAGACCACAAAGACTTTATCCTATAATTTCTCATGGAATTTACAAGATCTTTAGGCTTTATATTTAGGTTTATGATCCCAACTGAGGTAAGCTTTATAGCAGTGTGAGATGTTGTACTGGTTTGAAGGTGATAAGTACCCCCAGGAAAGGCATCCTCTTTAACCCTGATTCAATATCATGGGATGGAAATCCATTTGATTAGATTATCAGACAAAAGGTTATTATGGCTGGTGTTGATAAAATCACAACTAATCCTCATGCCTATGATCAGAAATGTTCAGAAGAATGATATAAACATGATACTTTCATAATAAAGTCTGGCCTACTTTGCTGAATCTTCCCTCTGGAGATAATTACAATTTGAAATTGAGAATTCTTCATCCTATAATAATAGAGCAGAATATATTTAAATTATTTTTAGTCAACATGAAATTAAAATGAAAGATTCAGAGATTGTGTGATTGGCAAAGCTGGAGGAGGAAAGAGGTGTGTGTAAGTCGAAAGAGTTCTGAGCAAAGAACCTATATCCATCATCATCTCATTATACAAGAAATTGGGATAAATGATCTGGCATTCTTAAAGAAGAAAAGGATGAGAAGGTGGACATGCTGATTTAAACAATTTGTTTCAGCTGATCTATTCATTCAGTTCTGATGAAGTAAAGCATGCCATGAATAAATTGCTATAGAGTCTACTGGCACAGTTTTGAACACCAACTGGTCTGATAAAGGTAAAAGGAAATTTGAAATCAATCCCCCTGATGATATAAAATGGAAAAAGTCCTAGGAAACTTAATTCTCTATTATAAAAAAAAATTCAAAAATAAAGAAGTATGCTGAAGTGTCGATGTCAATAAGGATGGAGATGATATTGCAAGTAAGGAAGCAGTGTTTTGTTTTGTTTTTTTAGAATATTATCCAAACTTGCTCAACAGCAATTTATTGAGTGCTGCCTTATGCTGTTATGTTCTGTAGATTCCTTGATCATAAATGGGATCATAATTGCTGAAAATAAAAATGCCAAATGATAAAATAAATGAATTGTAAGCAAGCTCTTTATACTTTCTCCATAACTTTCAGTAGATATTTAATTCTGTATTTTTCTGTAAAGTAGATATTTAATCCTGTATTTGTTTTCTAATGTAAGAACTGATTTGAATGTTCAAATAATTGCTAAGTCAACCCAAAACAAAAGTCATGGAAGTTCAGATTCTTTCCTAATTCTAAAAAAGTAAGTGAGCAGTGAACTGAAATTCTAGTATGTGTGTGAAGTAGAAAAAATTATGCAAATTCTTTCCGCCATTGTTTCTTCACTCAAAAGAATAGCATGAGTACATTTCCACTTAACTCAAGAACATTTGAGAAATACATGAGACAATGTTATGGTAAGCACTTGGCCTACACACCAATAACTCAATTAAAACCATCTTCTGTCCTCTGTTCCAGATACTATCTGATTCTATAATTCTGTTAATTTCTTTCATTGCTTAAATTCCTATATTGTCCACCTAGATCTCAACACTTCATAAAGTTATCAAAGAGAAGTATGTGTTTTAATCACTACCAAAATATATTTGCTCATATGCTCTCTACTGAAAAGAGGTATTCTCTGTTTTGGTCTTTTTGGTGATTGTCTAATAATTACATTTTTTTTTTACTTTTTATTATATAATATATATACAAAGCAAAGAAAGAAAAAAGCAATAGGTAAGGACAGATTCCAGAATTTGTCATAGGACACCATATGATAATCTCAGATTTTTCTTCTAACTACTCCAAAATATAGGAGGCTAGAAGGAATAAATATTTTTTATTATCACAACTGACTATTTTTCTTTTTGTAGAAAAATATCATATATGCAAATAAAGCAATAAGTTTCAAAGCACAGCACAACAATTAGTTGCAGAACTGATTTCAGAGTTTGGTATGGGTTACAATTTCACAATTTTGTTTTTTACTTTTCACTTCTCTAAGATACAGGAGACTAAAAGAAATATGAATTTAGTGATTCAGCAATCATATTTATTTGTTAAACCTGCCTTATCTGTATAACTCCACCATCACCTCTGATTTTTCTATCCCACTGTTTAGGGGCATTTGGTCTATGGCTATTCTAACTTTTTCATCTTGAAAGGGACTGTGACTAATAGGTGTAGGGATATGGCAGTAGGTGATGTTCTGGAAAGCAATCTAGGTTTCAGGAGTTATCTGGACAGGGATATATCCAGAGGTTGTAGCTTTCTGGAAAGTTACCCTAGTGCATGGAACCTTTGTAGATTCTTATATATTGCCCTAGGTGTTCTTCATGACTGACTGGAATGGTTTTGGTTGGACTTTGGCAAATATTGACTGGTAGCAATGTCTAACTGAAGCTTGCATAAGAGTGACCTACAGAGTAGCCTCTCAACTCTATTTGAACTCTCTCAGCCAAAGATACTTTATTAGCCACACTCCTGTCCCCCCTTTTGGTAAGGATGGAAGTGTAGATCCCATGGTGTCAGGGACAGACTCATCCATGGGTGTCATCTCCCTTACCACCAGGGAGACATTTGCCCTGTGATGTCATGTCCCACATAGGGGGAAGGGCAATGATTTCACTTACACAGATGGGTTTAGAGAGAGTGAGGCCAAATCTGAGCAACAAAAGAGATCCTCCAGAAGTAACTTAGGCACACCTATACATAGGCTAAAGTTCTCCACTACCTACCTAAGTTTCACAACTGTAAGCCTCAAGATCAAGGGCTTGGCCTGATTTGGGTGTCTCTACTGTAGGACACAGTATCAAGGGATTCCCTGATGGTAAAGTTTAATACTTCCATATTTTTCTCCCATCCCTCAAGGGGTTTTGCCAATTCTTTTTGATTATATGTTTAATATACTCTGGGTGTATGCAGCATTAACCTTAAACTACGTAAGATAATAGGCCCTCATTCTTATTCTGGGCTCTCTGTGTTTCAATTGTTCAACTGATCTGTGCAGACTTTGGGTTTGATTACATACTACAGAAAATTTAGACTCCACACAAAATAAACCTATCTTCCTTTGATCTCAAAGAATAGGTGCAGTTCTAAAATACAATGTCTTCTTTACCCCTGTCTTCTGAAGTACCTTAATCCTGATCCAATCAGCCTCATTCTTATCTCTAAATACCAGGTTATACAAATATAAAACAACCTCTCAAAATCCAAAAACAATAATTACCACTCTGGATTAAATGTGTCTGCTACGAGACATCACCATCTAGGCCCCTGTTTTTCATATAAGTATTTCCTAAAAAAAAGACCATACAATAATTGTTCTTTCATTTGTGGTCTAATTTGCCTCACCAAATATCCCATATGTTCTTTCACATTGTTGTATGACTCACAACTTCATTCCTTTTAATAGTAGCACAATATTTAATCATATGTATACACCATCGTTCACCAATCTACTTCTCAGTCAGTGCATCTTTGAGTCACCTGCATTCATTAGGTATCATGCATAATGCCCAAAGTCCACAGTCCATCAACACTCTCACTTTTAGATAATTTCTTTGTTCCAAAGAGAAAAATAATCAATAAACACACCACCACCAAATAGAAACCCTAAACCTCCCCTCAATTCTTGTCCCTCCCTTTATTTACCTCTGCCTTTGCTGTGGTTATTCTGAAGTTATTCTGTTGAACATATCACATAGCATTCAGTAGCAGTTTGCCTCTAGTTCCCTGGACTTAGACACTCTTTGTACATGAATCATAACTTTGAATTAGTTCTTCCAAGAACTAATTTATATTTCTAGCATTAATCAGTGGGAAACATAGGTCTGAAAAAACCCTTTCAAACATGTTGGCCTTCAATATGGTAATATTACTTGTAGAGACCCTGGGGAACCACCTTCACTCCTATCTATTCCATTACATTTGAGTTTAACCTCATTAGCTAACCATTTACCCATCTCTAGCTTCAACATATATCTGTAAGTCCCCTATAATCTCTTTTATAAGCTCCTGATTTTACCTTAACCATGGTCATAAAAGTGGAATCACATAGTATCTATCTTTTTGTGTCTGGCTTATTACACTCAGCATTAAGTCCTCAAGGGTCACCGGTCCTGGCATGTGTTTCAGCATGTCATTTCATCCTACTGCTCCATAATATTCCACTGTATGCATTTATCACATTTTGTTAATCCACTCATCTATTGATGGGCATTTGGCTTGTTTCCATCCTTTGGCAAATGTGAATAATGCTGCTATGAACATTGGTGTGCAAATGTCTGTTTGTGTCATTGCTTTCAGCTCTTCTGGGTATATAACAAGTAGTGCTGTTGCTGTTATATAGGGAAGCTCAATATTTAGTTTCCTAAAGAACTGTCAGTCTTCCATAGTGGCTGCACCATTAGACATTCCCACCAGCACTGCATAACTGTGCCAATTTCTCTACATCCTCTCCAATATCTAATTTCCTATTTGTTTGATAGCAGCCATTCTTATATGTGTGAGGTGGTGTCTCATTGTAGTCTTAATCTGCATTTCCCTTCTAGCCAATTTAAATGAACATCTCGTCATTGCTTTTGAGCCATCTGCATTTGCTCTTCAGAAAAATGCCTAGTCATATCTTTAGCACATTTTACTATAGGATTGTTTGTTCTTTTGTTGTTGAGTTGTATGATTTCTCTGTGTATACAGGATATCAAGCCTTTGTCTGATATGTAATTTCCAAATATTTTCTCCCATTGAGTTGGCTGCCTCTTCACCTTTTTGACAAAGTCTTTTGAGGTGTACAAGCATGTGATTTTGAGAAGGTCCCATTTATCTATTTTTCCTTTTGTTGCTTGTGCTTTGGGTATAACGTTTAGGAAGCAACTTACTATTACTAGGTTTTGAAGATTTTTCCCCACATTTTCTTCTAAAAGCTTTATGGTGTTGGTTCTTATATACAGGTGTTTGATCCCCTTTGGTTAATTTTTCTGTATGGTGTAAGGTAAGGGTCCTCTTTAATATTTTTGGCTATTGATATCCAGTTCTTCCATGCCCACATAATGAAAAGACAATTCTGTTCCAGTTCAGAGGATTTGGGGGCCTTGTCAAAAATCAGTTGACCATGGACTTGGTGTCCTCTTTCTGCACTCTCAATTCTATTCCATTGGTCAATGCTTCTGTCTTTGCCAGCACAATACTTCTTTGACCATTGTAGTGTTATAATAGGTTTTAAAGTCAGGGAGTGTTAATCCTCCCAATTCGTTCTTCCTTATAAGGATGCTTTTAGGTGTTTGCAGTCTCTTTCCCTTCCACATGAATTTGTATCTAGCTTTTCCAAGTCTTCAAAGTAAGCTGTTAGAATTTTGATTGGTAATGTGTCAAATCTGCAGATAAATTTGGGGACAATTGACATCTTAACTATATTTAACCTTCCTATCCATGAGCAGGAAAGTCTTTTCACTTATTTAGATCTTTGATTTCTATTAGCAATGTTATGTAGTATTCTGTGTACAAGTACTTTTCATCCCTAGTTAAATTCATACCTAAGTACTTGATTATTTTAGTTGTGATTTTGAATGGATTTTTTTTCCTTAACTGCTTCCTCAGTTAGGTCATTTCTAGTACATAGAAACATTACTGATTTTTTGCACATTGATTTTTTGTCCCACCACCTTGCTGAATCTGTTTATTAGCTCAAGTAACTTTGCTGTAGATTTCTCAGGGTTTTCCAAGTCATCTGCAAATAATGAAAGTTTTACTTCTTCCTTTCCATTTCCAATGCTTTAATTTTTTGTCCTGCCTGATTACTTTAGCTATAACTTCTAGCACAGTGTTGGATAACTGTGGTGACAGAAGGCATCCTTTTCTCATTCCTGATCTTTGGGGGAAAGCTTTCAGTGCCTCCCTTGAGTATGATGCTGGCTATTGGTTTTTCATATATTCTCTATCTCACTGAGGTAGTTACCTTTGATTCCTATCCTTTGAGATATTTTTATCATAAAAGAATTTTGGATTTTGTCAAATGCTTTTTCAACTTCAATCGAGGTGATCAGGTGATTTTTCCCTTTTGGTTTATTAATGTGCTATGTTACATTGATTTTCTTGCATTGAACCATCCTTGCATTCCTGCTATAAACCCCACTTGGTTGTGGTGTATAATTCATTTAATGTGCGGTTGAGTTCAATTTGCAAATATTTCATTGAGAATTTTGTATGCTCATTAGGGAAA
The DNA here is from genome assembly GCA_004026745.1 of Myrmecophaga tridactyla. Lineage (NCBI taxonomy): Eukaryota > Metazoa > Chordata > Mammalia > Pilosa > Myrmecophagidae > Myrmecophaga > Myrmecophaga tridactyla. The sequence continues at coordinate 11,389 of PVIY010005237.1, forward strand.
TTGGTCTGTAGTTTTCCTTTCTTATAGCATCATTAACTGGTTTAGGTATTAAAATGATAATAGAGTCATAAAATGAGTTCAGTAGTATTCTTTTCTCCCCACTTTTTTTGAAAAGTTTGAGCCGGATTGGTGTTAGTTCTTTTTGAATGTTTCATAAAATTCCCCTCTTAAGCCACTTGGGCCTGGGATTTTCTTTGTAGGAAGATTTTTTGATGACTGATTGAATCTGTTTATTTGTGATTGGTTTTTGAGATCTGCTACTTCTTCCTGAGTCAGTGTAGCTTGTTCATGTGTTTCCAGGAATTTGTCTATTTTATCTAAATTGTCTAGATTGTTGGCATATAGTTGTTCATAGTATCGTCTTATGATTTCCTCTACTACTTCAGTGTCTGTGGAAACACATCCCTTCACATTTTTTATTTTGCTTATTTGCATCCTCTCTCTACTTTTCTCGGTCAGTCTTGCTACTGGTCCATCAATTTCTCAAAGAACCAACTTTTGATTTTATTGGTTCATTCTATTGTTCTCCCATCCATTTAACTGTGCTTTCATCTTTTTTATTTCTCTGCTTCTTTTTTGTTTGGGGTTAGTTTGCTTTCTTTCTCAAGGTCCTCCCAGTTAGCAGTTAAGTCCTCAATTTTTGCATCTTTTTGTTTTTTAATATAGACATTTAGGGCAATAAATTTCCCTTTCAATACAGTCTTGGTTTCATCCCATAAGTCCTGATATGCTGCATTCTCATTTTCATTTATGTCCAGATAGTTAGTGATTTCTCTAGAATTTTTTTTCTTTAACCCACTTCTTTGTTTAAGAGTATGTTATTTAGTATCCATGTATTTGTGAAAGTTCTCATTCTTTGTGGTTATTGATACCCAGCTTCATTTCGTTGTGATCAGAGGAAGGGTTTTGAATAATTTCAATTCTTTTAAATTCATAAAGATTTGTTTTATGCCTGAGGATAGGCTCTCTCCAAGAGAATGTTCCATGAGCACTAGAGAAGATTATATATCCTGGTGTTTTGGGGTATAATGACGTATGTATGTCTGTTAGGTCTAATTCATTTATGAAGTTGTTTAATCTTTCTGTTTCCTTGTTGATCTTTTGTCTTGTTGTTCTGTCTATGGAGGAGAGTGATGTATTGATGTCTCCTACTATTATTGTTGAAACTCCATCACTCCCTTCAGTTTTGCCAATGTCTGTCTCGTGTACTTTGTAGCTCTTTGATTAGGAGCATAAATATTTATGATTGTTATCTCTCATTGGTGAAGTGTCTCTTTTATTAATATATAATGTCATTATTTATCTCTTATGAGGTCTTTATATTTAAAGTCTATTTTCTCCATTAGTATAGCTACTCCTGCTTTCTTTTAGTTCCAACTTGCATGGAACATCTTTCTCCATCCTTTCACTTTCAATCTACTTGTATCCTTGTGTCTAAGATGAGTCTTTTTTAAGCATCCTATAGCTGGATTGTATTTCTTAATCCATTCTGACAATCTGGATCTTTTAATTAATGTTTTCTTTCCCATTAACATTGAAAGCTATTACTGAAGAGGGATTTCTTGAATCTACAACCTTATCTTTTAGATTTTATTTGTCAGATGTATATATTCTTTTCCCTCTTTCTCATTTGATCCTTTAAGTTACCCTTATTGGTACTCTTCAATTTTGTGCACTCCCCCAGATCTCCCTCTCCTGTCTTTTTGTTTTTTTAACTGGCAGAACTTCCTTTAGTAAAACTTGTAGGGCTTGCCTATTGTTGACACATTCTTTCAAGATTTGATTATCCATGAAAATTTTAATCTTTCCCTCAAATTTGAAGGAAAACTTGTCTGGGCTAGGAATTCTTGACTGGAAGTCTTTTCTTTCAGGATCCAAATATATCATACCTCTGCCCGCTCACCTCCATAGTCTCAGTTGAGTAGTCTGAACTCAGTCTTATGTAATTACCTTGTATGCAGTAGATTCTATTCTCTTGTTGCTTTTATGACTTTCTGCTTCTCTTCAACATTTGACAGACTGATTGTTCTGTGTCTTGGGTAAGGCTTATTGGGATTTATTCCATTTGGAGTTCATTGAGCTTCTTTGGCTTGCATATTTATGTCCTCTATAAGGATTGAAGTTTCCCTCCATTGTATCCTAACAATTTTCCTAGCTGTTTATGCTTTTTTTCTCCTTCTGGGACACCAATGATTCTTATATTTGTGTGCTTTCTTTGTCCATCATTTTTCTGAGATCCAATTGAAATTTCTCCATCTTTTTTACCTTTTGCTCTTCTGAGTGTTCAAAATCAGTTGTCCTATCTTCTAGTTCACTTATTCTTTTTCTGCCTCTACAAATCTGCTGTTGTGTGTCCCTCATATGTTTTTCATTTGGTCTACAAGTATCTCTGTGATATTTGCTCTTTTTCTGTTTATTCTTTCAAAATCCTCTTTATGCTCTTCTAGTGTCTTCTTGATCTCCTTTATGTCATTATCCATCCCATTTATTTTATTTAGTAGAGGTATATGAACATGTTTGATTAGTTATTCCAACATCTGCATCTCAACTTGTGTTTTAATTTGGTCATTAGGCTGGGCCATATCTGTCTGCATTGTGATATGCTTAGTGATCTGCTGCTGTCTTCCTGGAATGTAAATATCTTGAATGATTTACTTTGGAAGTTGGTCTCCTTCAGTCACCTAAAGCTTTTTATTTGGGGGAAGATGTGAAGCAGGATTCAGGGTAAGGGGCGGGGCACAACAGTGAGGTGATGCATTGCATTGCAGGTATAGGAGCAGGTTAGGGATATCGTGCTGTAGCTTGTAAGCATGGGTGCCTTGAGGAAGGAGGATGTGGCTGTGTGAGCACAAAGTCTGGTTGGTGGGGCCTGGTGTGTGCTAGTCCAGGATGCAGGCCCTTATTGCACATATGCAGAGCTCAGGTTAGCAGGTTGGCATTTCACCTGCATGCGCTGGAGGTAGATATGACCCAGCTGTGCAGATCAATGCCTACCCAGAACTGGGGTGTGTGTGCATGCGCAGATCTGGGGACTGTGTGCATATGCAGATCTGGGAGGGCCACCTGTGCAGACCTCAAGGGTTGCAGGGTGGGGTTGCATGAATGTGTGGGCTGGGGCAGGTATAGCTGGATATGGAGGTTAAGCACCCACTGCCTTTGTGTGCTTGTGACCACCTGCATATGGCAGTGACTGGGAGGTGGGTTTCAGGATGGGTGGTCAAGACTGCGCTTTTGCTGGAGAGGTGGGTTGGACTGGGATGTGAGTGTTTTGGTGAGATTGCAGGGAGAGGGCATTTGGAGCTTGGGGATGGGTGGGTGATGGGGTTCATGTGTGTAGGGTGTGGGATGAGTCACGAGTCACCGGGCTGCTCTGGTGAGAATTGCACATTCAAGGAACATGGCTTGGCTTACTTCCTCATCCCTGTCTCCTTGTGTATGCACTCTTGAAGATTTTGGGCTTTTGAGTTTAGACTGTACTACCATGCCCTGTGATTAAAAATCACTGGAAAAATTCAACAACCCTATCCAGGCAGGCCTACCAATGGCTTTCAAACTTCAGGAATGAAGGTTTGGTTCACCCAAACAGGCAAAGAGCCACAGCCAGTTGAAGTGCTTGCTGTGGGTAAAGGAGTGTCGAATGGGTATTGGCAGAAGGCAGTGATAAATAAAACAATGATTACATGAACAGTTATAGAAGCAAGAACTGTAACACTGTTTTGTTCATGTTATAGTATTTAAGTTGTAAAATATCGAGTTTTACAGTGAATATTATGCAAGGACTTGCACCCTATTCTGGGGAGATTTGATGCATTTCTGGTTGTATGTGGTACAGTTGAGTATTGCTAGGTGGATTCAGGAGAGACTGTCACTCTCCCTGCTTCATCCAGTGAGCCTCTCCTGTGGAGTTTGTCCAGACCCTTCTTTGGAGTCACCAGCTTCATAGCTTGCCCTCTGGATTTTGGACTGTTCCATTCCCATGGTTGTGCAGTCTGCCTCTCCTGAGAGTTCTTTGAGGAACTTCATCAGAGTTGCCAACTTGTGGCCTGCCCTACAGACCTTGGATCCTTACACTCACCCAGTTGCCCAACTAGCCTCTACTGAGAGTTCATTACAGACCTTCGTCGGAGTTACCAGCTTGTGACCGGTTCTACAGACCTTGGACCCTACGTTCCCATGGTTACATAAGGCACTTTTATAAATATTATATCTATGGATATCTCTTGCTGATTCTGTTTCTCTAGAGAACCCTAGCTAATACAGGTTGCATCAAATGATGTGCCTAATAATCTTACTTGATTTATATGTACACAACAATGTTACATTGATTGGCTTAGTGGCAATGAAATCAACCACATTAAGACAGATTTTACAGGGCATGTGCTTGACTTTTGTACATTATCTTGATATATATATATATATATATATATATATATATATATATATATATATATATATAATAGATATTCATGAGCACGTAGAAATCTTGTTGATATGAGAGACTGATTGACACAGTATAAAATTTCACTATAAATCTGAACAACACAGAGATCATCCCCCTTAACTCCTATTTTGTCAATTTTGGGTGACTCCTTTTTTCCTATTTTTTATTTGCCCCCTGAAATTGTGAAATAATGGCCATTGATGTCACTCACTCTTCATATCAATTTTAATAATATTTTAGTGTTCAGGGGAAATAAATCGAGCAATATACCTCCAATATGGCAACCGTTCTTATGTGCTTTTCTTTGTTCTCAATCACCTATGTTGGAAAACTGCCTTGTTTTAGAATTGGTACTTGGATGACTTCTTTGTTCATGTAGAAATCTAAAAACCTGTGAAACACTAATTTTGAAAATTTGAACAAGGTAATGTAAACATACATGAGGCTTCCACTAGTTTAACCAATTGTTTTTAAAAGTGGATTTATTCTGTAGCTTATTGAAGGCAACACTTTGCAATCCAGAAAACTTTAATATCTGAAAGACTAAAGATGCTACAAATCCATCTGCATTGAGGATGGATAGTAAAAACTATCTAAAATTAGTAAAAACTATGAGACTGATAGTAAAAACAGGGTTTATGAGATAATACATGAAATATATTAGCATTTATGGTGATAAATTAAATTATATATGAAAAATACCTTTGTTTAGAACTCCAATATGGTCTCTATTTAAAATCAATAACTTTGTCCCTCAAGTCCATTTCTGAAGACTCAGTTTAAAGAAATACCTGGAAATGTTAAATAATTTTTATACAATTTTATTTCCTTTAGGCTTCCTTATAATTTGAACAATATTTATAAATCATAGATGGATTAAATAAATTAATATTCATCAGCAGGAACCAGTATACAGTAACTCTGTTTTTTATCCTTCATTTATTTTTGCAATTATAGTAATTAAAAATCTGATGTAAACACAGAAAAGCGGGTTTATCTCTAGGCAGTATTATGATATTAGATTTTGCTATCTTGTGGAAAATCTTTTTTTATTTTTTCAAAGAATAAAAGGAGTGTATGAGCAGGTGCATATGTGTTCGTAATATGAAATTAAAACAAAATACCTAGATTGAGATTGGTGAAGCACAAACAATAAATCTTTGACTAGAGATCATGTCGCTTCTTTTCAAGTATAATGTTAAACATATGTATAAACAGGAATAAAATAATAATGCTAACACTTCTGTACTTCTTCATCAATCACTCACCTGTATGGAAAATCACATGATGAACCATATGATTACAGCCTTCACTTGCTCCTGAGAATCAAGTGTTGGACATATAGGGTCCAGACAAAGAAGTAGCTATATCATCTAGAGGTGAAGGGACTATGCTGATTATGCATATACATATAGCTGCATTAGTTATGTTATTAGTTCTAGATCAAGTATTCCTGTGCTTGTTGTCTTGACTTACATTTTAGATTTCTTTAGAAATGTTTTCCTCCTTTCCATTAAAATGAAGTTTAAAATGCCAAAATCTGAGTGATGCAATGGTGACTCAGTTGCAAAATTATTGCCTGTCATGCCAGAGATCCAGATTCAAATCCCAGAGTCTGCCCATGCCAAGAAAATGTTAAAATTAAAATAAAAAAAATTAAAAACCAAAATCGGCATGGTATTTATATAAACTTTCATGTAAATGACATATATGTAGTGGTTTCAAGTTGTATGTATCCAAGAAAAAAAAATTCTTAAATCTAATCCATTCTTTTGGAAGTAAACCCATTGTAAGTAAGACCTTCTGATGAGGGTAATTCAGTTAAAGTGTCACGCATTGTTTAAGCTGAACCATGTGGAAATTTGTTTGAAGCAGGTTAAGAAACTGAACAATAATCTAAAACAATAAATGAACTTTCCTACATCTGTTTATGAATAAACACAACATGCGTGCTAGTAAATTAGGCAGAGGAAGCCACCTGCAAACCATGCTTCTTTTCTTGCCTTCTTGTGCCTGCACTACCAGCAACCTTGTAATTAGGTCTAAAACATTCTTCATAATCTCCCCTGAACAGCATCTTTCTGAAAGAAGCATGGTGGGCCATGACATATTTCTCTTTGTCATTTTAGCCTATTGCTTATGGAGATCTTCCACCTGTTCTAGAGTGGCCATGACTGTTCCTGCTTCAGTGGGTACCAGAATCACAGACTTTGTCCATCCCTGTGCTAGTAACACACAAAGTTGATTACTGAAGGTGGATAGAATCTGAGGGGTAAATGGGGAAACTGGGAAGTATTATATACAGGAACCTCCCATAGCACTGTCTCCTCCACAATTTTGGATGAGAGAAAGAATAAAGAGATACATTTCTTACCTCTGCTTTTCACTTAAATAAAATTTTCTATTATAGGATGTTTCTATAGTATTAAGAAAAAAGTCTGGTTGAAAGACATGTCTTATTGGAGCAACTAATTGTAGTGATCTGAACTTCAAATCTTTGGATGTTAGTTTCCTAATCTATAAAACAAAAAACAAAAAGATTTTCAGGAGGACTATAAAGATTGGTGTATAAATAAAGGTATTTAATTTGGATGATGATGTGCTGGAAACTATGAACATTGTTAAACAAATATGAGGTATTTTTAAATTATGATTTCAGAGATTTGCTCTAATTTTATATATTAATACTTACTTTAGTTCAAACAATCCTAGATTTACATATATATACTATATAAATATACAATACTATATACATATAGTATACTTATATACTATATACATGTATTATGTACTGACAATAGGAAATTAGAAACTATAACTAGTAACCTTCTGACAATAGTGCCAGGTGAACCCTGTTCCAGGTACAGGAGTCTCAATACTAGAAGAATTTAGAGATGAGAGCGCCAGTAGAAATAAGTATTATTAAAGTTTATTAAGAAAAAAGAGAGGGTACATATTAAAGAAGTTAACATAGACATGCTAAAGGAGGGACACACACTGAGTGGGGGTGGGTTAGCTTGCTTTGCAGGAAGGTTTTTGCTACTGGCAGGTTTCCACAGTAATTTTGAATACTAAGGTCTTACATGGTTTGTAAACAGGTCTTTGTTCTAGGGAGAGATATGTGTTGGAGCTTGTGGGCTGCCATCACATGTTCAACTTTGTCTTGAGGCAGATACTTAGCAATCTTTATGAGCCCATGCTTTCTGCTATTAACTAAGAGTATGTTTTGGGCCCATGATTTTATTATCCTTTATGATTTGGGGAGGTTTCAATAGTTTGGGGAGGTTTGGGGACTTTAGGGGAAATCTTTTTATCACATGAAGTTTTCAACTGAAATTTAAAGCTCAACATTAACTCTTTAAAAGCTGAATAGACGACCAGGGATCACAGTATTGATGCCCTATTCTATCCTGCCTCATGGGGTATATGGGGAGTGGGTGGCAGGAGCTTTGCGATCATCACTGTCTTGCAACAGATGCATATGTCCAGAGGACATTTCTAATATATAAAGTGAAAATCCTTCTTCACTCCATTGTCTTAGGTCCATTACCATCTCTCCTTCCTCCATTCACTTTTTTTCAATCTCTAACTTTACATTCTGTATATAGAAATGTTAAACTATAGCATAGAATAATGTTAGTAAACTTGTGAAAAGGTAAGTAGTTTGTTGAAAGTTTAAGTCACAAGACAGAAAAATCTTGTCTCATGAATACTATAGATTGAGAGGTTTTCCAGTAAAGAATGTGGACATTATTTAGAGATATCTACAAGTTTAGAACCCAGTTCTCAGATCTATATGAAAAGAATCTTCTTTGTTTTGATCCCAATACTTCCTCGTGAACTGGCTCTTGGGGTCTGAACTCATTAGTCAACAGTACCTGAACCAGAATATGAATTTAATGAGCTGCTATGCAAAATCTAAATCAAGAATATAAAAATGTTTACCTGTACATTCCAGGGAGGAAAGTCTCTGTATGAAATCCAATTACAAGATGATGTTTCTTTATGATGACAGAATTTGAACAAGGGACATTATTGGTTATGGTTTCTTAGCCCAAAACATCCCACCTAACTTAGAAGTACATGTTTCTTCTACCCAATGAGTCTTACCCTCTAATCAGTGAGACACTTCACTGTCTTAAAATTGTGCTTATTACCTAACTAGAAATTTTACTTTCTTGATATATTCTGTTCTGTATTCACTGCAGTTAATTTCTTCTCTCTTTGGATGGATTATACTAATATATTATATGGTTCTAAACAGCTCTCTTTTATGTCAGTATGTCATTTTTTGCCTTTTCATATCCATAATCTATCCATGAAGTTGATTTTTGTCATATAATGCTCACAATTTTATAAAATTGTCATAAATTCACCAATCAAAAGTTTTGTGTGGTGTTCATTGATTTAAATTACAAAAAATTTTATTAAACTGAATATTATAAATTAATAATAGTTAACATGATGAACAAAAAAGTATTAAAATATGAGAAATTGTGTCTTGATTAAGTGAATATTTATTATAGTCATGGTTGTCCTTATTTTAAAAAGGTGATTATGAGTTGTCTCCTTGTACATATTCAAGAGGAAAATGAACGACCACATTTAAGGATGTTCCTAAAAGAAAACAAGTATCAAATAAGGACTTAATTACTTATATTTATGGTCCTTTTGCAGTGACATTGGGCAGAATGTTGAATAGAAAATATGATCTAAATATGATCCTGCCAACAAAACATATTGGATAGAAATCAGGAACAATTTTTTAGAATAGGAGTAGAAACAAGGAGAACAAAAACCCAAACTAGAATAATGTAGAAAGAAGCAGTTAATGCAATAGGATTAACTATTGTGAAGGATCTTTTCACAAGATGCAATGCAGAGAATAGAATTGAGTTTTGGGCATTTGCTCCCACAAGTCTTCCTGCATTTGATGTTTTTTCATGCCGTGTGACATCAGTTCAACAGAAAATATGTCTATGTTATTTTACCTATTTTCCCAAAAGTCTTCCAGAAAGAGGATTATATTTCTTACATCAGAATGTGAACATTTTCTCTGTTGTATCCATCAATTTAAAAGTTTCCAGAATTAGCAAGTGGAGTCTTCAACTCCTAAAATCACAATTTGTTACACCACAATTTTCTCATGGTATTCTTAACTTCTGCATTCCTTAAGGTGTAAATAAGAGGGTTGAGTAATGGTGTAGCAATGGTGTAAAACACGGCTACCATCTTATCCATGGGAAATGTGACCACAGGGCGAATGTACGTGAATATACATGGAACAAAGAATAAAATGACCACAATTATGTGGGAGGTGCAGGTGGAAAGGGCTTTTTTTCTTCCTTCTGCACTCTGGTTACTCAAAGAATGTAATATGAAAATATAGGATATCATCAGGATTATAAAACTCACCATGCATATGGTCCCAGTATTAAAGACTATGAGTAGATTTATGATATGAGTATCCATGCAGGCAAGTTTCAACAAAGGTTGCATATCACAGAAGAATTGATCGATAACATTAGGGCCACAGAAAGGTAATTTCACAGCTAAAATAATCTGTGCTAAAGAATGGACACAAGATACCCCCCAGGCCAGATTCACCAACACACCACAGACACGTCTGTTCATGATGGTTGTGTATCGCAGTGGCTTACAAATGGCTACATAGCGGTCAAAGGACATGAGAACGAGCACCAAAATCTCCATGCACCCAAACAAGTGAAGTGCAAAGATCTGGGTCATGCATTCATTGTAGGAGATGAGTTTCTTCTTAGATATAGCATCTATAATCAACCTTGGTGCTGTGGTTGTGGAGTAACAGGTATCAGCAGAGGATAAGTAGAAAAGGAAGAAATACATGGGGCACTCCAACAGATGACTGTTTCTGATGGTCATCACAATAAGTAAATTTGCCAGCAGAGTTGCAAGGTAGAGAAAAAGGAAGACCACAAACACTATTTCCTCCTTTAGAACACCCTGGGTTAACCCAGACAGAATGAACTCCTTAACACTGCTATTCAGGTCCATGGTTGCAGTAGATGTGGAAATGACACAGCCGTTAAATGATGTATCTGCAGAGAAATTTGAGAAAGTGTTGATTTGTCAAGGGCAATAGACTTGGACTGTGAATTACAACTTTATATTTCTAATTATTGAGTGCAAAACTCAGTTGTTCCAAAAGTTTTTTGTGCATTATAATCACATGGGACATTTTAAAATGCAGATTCCCAATCTTTAGCTATGGAGACTTCCAGTGTGGAATCAAGGTTTTTGGAGGAAAAAATAAAAGTAAGCAGGTGATTGATAGTGTACTCTATCAAAGTCTGAGAATTGTTGACTCTCTGTATAAACTTATGCAAGTCATTTTAATGTTTTAAAATGTTTAATTCATGTGAAAAATAGAGATTCTAATAGAAACTTTATGACTTTTATGTATATGTACATGTTATATATGTACATAGATATCGGTCTCAATAACTGAAAAACAACATTCTTACATAATTCAAAAATATTACATTTGGAGATTTTCTATTGAGAAAAATATTTATTGATTTGGACACCTATTTACATCCATTATTTTGACCTCTTCAGTGTCTTGGTTGGATTTTATTTTAAGAAGTTATTATTTTTCCAAATTTTGTCTCATGGTAACTATTTTACTTTCATTGCCATTCAGGACATTGACCCTGGAATTAACAGTACCATGTATGCCTCCATTACTCAGGCTAGATGCATGATAACATATTTCAGATGCTAAGGCTCCAACTAGATGTGCCACTTTATATATTTATATAGCTTGAGTAATGTCTTCACTAACATATGCTTCTTTTATACTTTTAATTTTTTAGCTTTTCTCTGTTTCATTTTTAGTTTTATAGAGTCAAATCTATCAGAAAATTTCCCTTTTATATTTTGGATCATTACCTCGAATTCATCAACTTTGTTTTGTCTTATGCTTTTTAATATTGATCTCACATTGTCTGGAATTTATTTTAGCATGAGTTTGTGACACTCTACCTTTTGTTCTGACTGATCACCAATCCATCAATGAATCAACAACACCATCAAGTAAGTTGTCATGTATTACTAAGAACCTGCTCAGACCTGCCGTGGCTGTAGTGGAATGTCCTCAGCCTCTTTACAATTTAATTGGAGGTATAACATGTTTCAAGATAAGTGATTAATTACATTGGAAGTACATACAAGTGTACATCATAGTATGAAATGAATTGCACTTCCAAAACTTGAGATATGTATACAGTATAAATCAATTGGTCAGTGAAGTTTAAAAAATTGAGAAAGTGGAATTTTGGTTTTAAATATGTAAAACTGATCATTATTATTTGAGGGAACTTGATTATCAATAACCTTTTACTGCGTTTCTCTGTTGAGAATATTTCATAAATAGTAACTTCAATTATCTACTTATTCTGATAAAGCTACATAATCACAATAAAACTGCAAGATTGTATAAGTCTAGCTACAATGATGTTAGCTCAATGTGATAAGAGTAGTTACATTATTACTAGAATTTCTGACAGACAGCTCCAATTATCTCTGAAGAGTGAAAAGTAAAAAGTGAGTTAATTATAACAATTACAGGGCAATTAATTCCTAAGGAAGGCTAAGGACAAAAAGGCAGTGTCCTTGGCTATAAGTAGAGGAGCACTTAGGTGAGAAATGTAAGGGGAAAGCACACATAACTTCAACTACACATAGGAGAGAAGGCTTCCTTCTTTTTGAAAACTATAAACTTATTAAATCAAAAAGTGATAGAGATAAGTTTGTGGGCAGATAATGGACAGCCATGGAGGCAAGATTGTCAAACCTATTTTGTTTTAAATAAGCAAAGAAATAAACTGAGGACATGAAGATAAGATATCAACACTTTAACACTGTATATGATTTCTCAGACCAATATCACCTCAAAGTTTTAACATTTAATTCAGCCATTATTTCTTAATATTCTTGAACTCTTCTACATCTCTGTTTATACATCTTTGTATACACAGTATGGAGAATAATATTTTCTCTTCTTTAACATCCTTAATTTTTCCTTCCAGCTATTTGAATTTTAACCAGTTCCAATGAACCTGGTTCCAAAAATTTATACTTATGTCCATGGTTTCTCTTTTCACCCAGCAAATTAACATCTACCTTTATCCCCTTTGCACCTATATATCTGTGAATGTCATTAAATCTGTACTCAATTGAACAAGACAAGCATAACATATATTATTCATATACTATTACTAATAATTGATATGATTTTCATATTTGTTGTTTAATTTGGACTCTACAATTTCTTGCCAACAGTGTAATCATTTGTCTTGTTCTCTTACATCCATGTTTGACCTTTGATACAGAGTATTGTGCTGAGTAATCTTGGGCTACAATTAGGACAGTTACAAGATAACCTCTTTCTCTAGCATTAACACCATATGTCATATAAACATCAAATTCCAATCATCCATGTGAATTGCTTCCAAAAATTAGAAAATTTGTAAAGTAGAGGAGGATGCCAGTTGATACCTCAAGTTCCTGCCCCAGCCCCAAAACCAAGTTTTGTAAATTTCATTTTTGGACCTTTAACAAAGAAGAAAACTAGGTACATAATAAATAATTTAAAAAGGAGGTAAAGGCAGAGAATGAATAAAGTGAGGGAAGGAGAAGGTAGAATGATCATAAAGCAGAGGGAAGGTGAGGAAAGAGTGCTAGCCAGGGTACTTGGACCATACTTATATCACAGCTCCTTTCACCCGACCCTGTGCATTATCATTTTCCTCCAAATCAGAGGGAGTGTGCAGTTGTGGGACATGAGCTGGGTCACCATGGGTCTTAAAAACCCAGAGCAAGGGTATAGAAGTGCAGCACCATCTTATAGACTGTTCCCGAAACATCATCACCAACCTTAAACTCTTTATATGTGGGGAGCCCCAAGAATAGTAACACCACCAGGCTGGCCAAAGCACCATGTTATGTTCACTCTGTCCTTCTGTGAGCATAGAGTCCTTGTGAGAGTTTTGCTCTGAGGCCAGGAAAGGTTTTGGAAGACTGTAACCTTCCATCCTGGCAATATTTTCCAGGACCTCCGTTTTTTTTTTTCAAGAGACGGAGTCATTATAGAGTCCAACAAATCAGTTTTAAGGAAGTAACATGAAAATATTTCAGACATTGAAAAACTTACCTTAAGAACAGATAGATGAATTCCAGTTGGTATATTTTTCTATCTCTTCAACTTTAATTTAATTAGTAGTAATCATGAAGTCTGGATAAAATGTGCCAACTATAGTTCTTTACAATTTAGTGACACTTTCTATCATGGGAGGTTATGGTCAGTGGAGAGTCTAGGAAGAGAGAGAATCTGGTGGGCCAACTTCACATGACTCCTCCCCAGAAACACTTGCTTAGGCAAACAGCAGGGTCTAAAGCATGAGGGCACAGGTAAGGGTAGTTGGAAGCAGTGAAAATAAGGAAAGGTTTCTCAATAAGTTTCTCAATACGGTTTCTGAAAAGTTCATTATGGAAGAAATGATTCCTGTGCTGTGAGAGTTAAATGCTTCTGAAACCAGCTCTGTTCCTACCAGTTAATGTTGGAAAAGCATGAGGAAAATGTTTTTGATTTTACAATATTGAATATTTATAATAATTCCCACAAAAGCTTACAATGCCTCAATTAAGTTTTCGGTTTCATCAGCTGCAAGGAAATTGTTGCTCCCTAGGTAGTTTTATCCAATGAATGACTCAGACCATCTGAGTGCCAAAGCAAAGCATGTGGCCAATTAGTTAAACTGCAAATTACTCTATTGCAGGTCAGGAAACCTCATTCCTAATATGATCTGCCTAAGCATATCTCTTCCAGAGGCATAAAATACTTTGAAGCAAGTTGATGGTGCATGTAGATGAAATATACGTGGCCTTCAGTTCTGGCTACAACACATACTTGTGTGAACTTGTCAGTTTCTTAATCTGTTTTGCAATTTCCTCTTTTGTAAAATATAACTATTGAAAATATTTTATTTAACATCATTGATATGATCTTCTTTCATTTCTAATCTCATCTGTTTTTTTCTTTAGTGTAGAGAGGAAAGAGGTGAGAAAAGTAAAAGGTAAAGAAATTATTAAATACTTGTCTTTTGTTTTACCTTTTAAGTTTTTAAGATTTTTCCTTCTAACATTAGGGAATAACGTTTGATTTTCGGTTTTAATGTGGTTGCATGTTGTTAAATGTACAACAGATTAAATTTCTAAATTATTTTCCAACCTGTGAGACCAAATCACTCCCTAGAACTCTGGCCTACAAATTACCTCTTTGTTTGAGGTGGTATTGGGAAAAAAAGGTGGGAGACAGAAATGGAGATGGGATAATGACATATTATATGGATACTCCGGACCTAGTGGTAACCAACAGTTAAATGTCCCAGAGAAACTTCTTGGAGAAAATCATATCCCAACACATTAACTGTTTTTGTTAAAAATGAACTGGAAGAATCTTGAGGAAGGTACATGACAAGTCAAATAAAGTTTCTGAGCCTCAATTTCCCCAACAATTAAATGTGAATAAGAAGATTTAGCTCTAAAAAGTCTCTGTAAAATCTAAAAATTATAACATACATAAAAATAGATTCCCTGGCTCAGAAAAAGTTATGAGAAAATATTTATGTTCTTATTCCTTATCTTTAAATATGTGGAATTGAGGCCAAGAGAAGGGAAAAAGATCTCCCAAACTCACACAGCTGAGTATTTACAGATGAAGGCTTAGAAGCCAGATCTCTTAATGACATGTCTAAGGTTCTTCTTATTTAAAAACAAAGCACACTAATATCATAGCTTTCTGGGCCTGGAAAGAAAAACAGCCTATGAATAGGATCCTGTATCAAACTCCCCAGGTGAGAGACCCTAAAGTAACTCCCAACTCTGAGGCAATGATCAAGCTTCCCAACTAAATTGGGGGAAATTTGCAGAGGGTAGCATTCAAAGACTTCATTGAACTGCCCAAATGCAAGAAGCTGAGCCAGTATCCCTTGAGGTTTCTTCAAGTTCTGAGGTGAATTGACCATGAGAGCTCTCTAAATACTCATTCTACACAGAATGACTGGATTATGTAATTGGAATTCATATTTTGCCAAAGCACTTTCAGAGTTTTATTGACAGAGTTTGGTGTGATCATTCAAGTTTGGGAACTTTAAAATTGGGGACAAGTGACAACTGAGGTTTGAATTATTTGGGGTTTTGAGCTACATCTTTCTGCATATAATCTAAGGATAAATTAGAGAACTACTTAAAACTTGGATCATTAAAGTTGTATCTTACTAAGATGAAGTGTCCAGTGGATAATTCAGAAACTCTGGCAAAATTCAAACCCAACTAGTAAAATGGAAAATTTTGATAATAAACAATTTTATTGGTACCAAAGATAACTTCAGGATAAAAATCAGATAAAAATTGATGAAAGCAACATCAATTTTTGGTAATTGATAAAAGAAAGAATTTGGAAAGGTAGTGAAAAGAGAATAATAGCTTTATTTACTATTTTAATGTTTAGTATAGTATATAATTAAATAGTATGCAGAATTGATGTGAAATATCTCCTTTGTATTATGTCAAATCACTTTCATTTTGCTAACCATGACATTTTACTTGAGTAATATTAGAAATATATTTGAATTTCAATATGGTAAAACTCTTCTTTTATCCATTTGTTCAATGGATATTTATTGAGTTCCAACTTCACACTGTTCTAGATATTAGTGAAACATAAATGAACCAAAGGGAAAAAAAATTCTCCACCTCATAGCTTACAGTCTATTAGAAGAGGCAGAAAAATAAGCACAATAAGTAAATACATTATATTGTCTAACAGAGGGTGATAGCAGGTAAGAAAAATAAAGAGTAGATGGAGGAGGTGAATAGGCAGAATAGGACTCAGTAAGAAAGAGGGGAGAGAGCAAGCCATGAAACATGGAAGAAGAAGGAATCAAGTTAAGTAGATTCACAAAGGCTATGAGGCAAGAGATGTTTTGGTATTGTTCTAGTTTGCTAGTTGCTGGAATGTGACACACCAGAAACAATGACTTGAAAAGGAGAATTTATTAAGTTGAAAGTTTATAGTTCTAACCCTGTGAAAATGTCCAAACTAAAGCAAGGCTATAGAAATGTCCTATCTAAGGCATCCAAGGAAAGATACCTTGGTTCAAGAAGGCCGCTGATGTTCAGGGTTTCTTTCTAAACTGGAAAGGCACATGGGGACATCTGCCAGCTTTCTCTCCAGGCTTCTTATTTCATGAGACTCCCCTGGGTTTGTATTCCTTCATCTACAAAGGTCTCTGGTTGCATGGGCTCTCATGGTTCTCATGGCTCTCTCCTTCTCTCCAAAATGCTTCCTTTTTTAAAGGATTCCAGTAAACAAATCAAGACCCATCTGGAATGAGTGGAGTCACATCTCCCTCTAATCAAAGTTAATACCCATGATTGGGCACATCATATCTCCATGGAAATAATCTAATCAAAAGATTTCAACCTCCATATTGGATAGGCATTAAAGGAAATGGTTGCTCCCACAAGATTTCTAGGGTACATAATCTTTTCAAATCAATAAATATATATTCATAGAAGAGGAAGGAGGCCAGTGTGGTTGGAGCAGAGTGAGTAAGGGGAGAAGAGGTCAGGGAAGTCACATTGAGCCAGAATAGGTGAAATCTTGCTGGTAAGTGTAAGGACTTTAGCATTTTCTCCAATAAAATGGAGACCCATTGCAAGATTTTGAGCAAAGTTGTGATTTGATCCTACTTATAAGTGACTACAATCTAATTACTTAAGTTCAAAATCAGATGTCCATTGTCTTCTTTCAGATATCCAGAGGCATTTATCAAAACCACCACTTCTCATATCAGCAATGTCTGAAAATTATTTGAATAAGTACAGTAATTACAGAAAGCCCATTTATTGTAAGTAAAACCATTAAATTGCCAAACAAATCATAAAATAGAAAAAATTTCACCATGCCTAGGCAAAATGAATATAGAAGATAAAACATACAGTTAAATCAATAACTGTTTGGAAGGTTTTGCAAAATTCTGTTCATCAAATTTTTGTTGCAATGAAAAAGGTTGGGAGATGTCATTCAATATTAGATCATTCTGGACTGAATGTTATATTGTTATGTCTTTATTTCTCCTTGAAAGTATAGTCACATTTTATAGTGAGAAGATAGAATTTCAGATAGCAAAAATAGTGTTTAAAATGGTGTGTATGATAGAACAGATAGGAATCTGTATTGGTCACCACGATCTGGCCAGAAAAGCTTTATTTTATAATATTTCAGGTCTTTGATTCAGATATTTGTGAAGTGGTTGAGCTTTCACATTATATTCATTTGGATTTCCAATAATATATAAACTATAATTTAATAAAGCTGCAATTGCTATCAATTTCTTTTGTATTTTTCCTTAAAATACCAAAATGCCTGTAGATCATTCAACAGACAATTGAGGATAACCCATAGTTCAATCAATCATGTGAGTAAATTCTGTTCCATCCTGCCTCCTCACTTTATGTACCTTTACAACATAGTGGTTAGTACTTTTATGGCTTTAATTACCATCTATATGATCAATAATGCTACATTTCATCCACTGCATTTTTGTTTCTGAGGATCAGATCCTGTTATTCAATGCCTACTTAAAATAGCTACTTGGATATTTTGCATAGTATTTCATCCAAATCGCACTCATCTTCTCAGTGCTCTACCATATATTCTTCCCTCCATTCAGTGATCTAAGCCAAAATCTGGATTTCATTCATGTTCTTTCTCTCTCTAATCTTCTTTGTATCTTATATTGTTTTGTTTATAAAGCCTACATATTATTTGAATTCTTTTATATCTCTCCATTATAGTCCAGATTCCTTAGATGCATTGTCTTCCATGAGATTTTTATGGAAAATGATTTATAGAATAAGGATAGATGGAAGCCGACAGTAGGAAAGAGAAGAAAGGGTATGGTCTCTGCTCTGGTCTGTCTTCAGTATGGAGCCAGAGGAACTCTGTAAAACATATTGCACCAGAGAGCTGATTTCAATTTGAGACAGGTGTCCAGAGTTTTGTATCCCTAAGCTATCAATCATTGTGCTTAGATGGGACCTGGGGAAGTAGCAATATCCCTCAAGTGAGGCAGCTTTCATTTCATCTGGTACACAAACGCAGAGAAATACAGAGCTATGGGCTATTTTCATCCAGGAACCAAAGTGGCTGGGACAGAGGGATCAAGGTCTGGTGAAGGAGATTCCTGCTGACCTCAACTGTGCCCACCACAGTCTGAATCCCCACTGCATAGAATTCAGATTTTCATTGTTTCACATGTAAATCAGTGCTCTGTCAGTGTGGGAATTCCATTCCTAGTCTGCTTCAAATGGCCCTTTGCTATGAACATCCACATGGGTGATAAATAGATTTTGTTTCCAGCTTGCAAGCTGTTGTCATAGCCCCTGTCTCTATATAAGGGAGACTCTAATAGCCCAATCACTGATTGTCCGCTGCTGGACCATATGGCTAGCCTATTTGCTATGGTCCATGAGTTTATAAGCAGGAAGGTGGGAGTGGCCTGCACAGCCAACATTACTGCACAGAGTTCAGCCCATGGGGCATAACACCTAGGCTAGTCTCAGTAAGTAGATAGCCATCCTTGTGACAGATGTCAGCAGCAGTTCATGGACTCCATCAACCGTGAGTTTTGCAGATCCAGCTGGAACGTCTTTGAACTGGGGCCCCACTTAACTAAGGAGGGGTGAGAAGCCCCTGTGGAACATTCAGCCCTCCCCAGCAAAGCAGCTATTAGCTCATGATATCACCCAACTCCCTGAGACTTCAGTCATGCTCAACCTTGAATATACCATTTCCATTTAGTGATGGAGAATTGCTGAAACTGTCTTACTTTATTAGTAGGATTTGCAATTTTTGAGTCACATATTACAATCTTTGAGTCACATCCAGCTTGTCAGTGGAACACAATACAGTTCCCTGTGTGAGTTGCCATTGTGTGCAGGACCCATGGGTGGCATCTCATTTAATCTGTGGTAATGTATTGTCAGTATTCAGGCTCCTGAGGTGTTTATTAACATCCAGAATGGACTGTTAAACTGTAACAGACTGCCTTTTAATACCCTTGCCCTTACCAAGTCCTGAATTAACAGAGTAATGTTCTTTTCCCCACATGGGAGGCAGTACTGTTTTCATTGAACAACTTGGTAAAGCTCCAGAAACTCTAGTGGTGAGCGGGAGTGAAAATACTCTAAGGTTGTTGTTCAGAGCCACAGAAACAGTGGGGCACTCAGCAGTGGGAACCACAATCAATGGTGTCAAAAATGGCGCAAAGGGCCCCATCTATACCTGGCACACTTACTTGCCTTCCACGGATCACTGCATCTATCTGAAAGCCCCCTAGTGCCACTACTTTGCCCTTACCCTTATAGGAGTCCAAATTACTGTTACTTGGGCTTCTGTACCTGAGAGACCCATGAAGGTCTGGATTCCCCCATTTTCTCCTGAACAGGAGCTTAGGGCTGCTTGGGATCTGGAGACTTTGTTCCCAGCCTTAATCAGTTTCCTCAAAGTGAGTGTGTTGGAGTGCAGAAGAGAGCTACCATCCTCCCTATGTGACACACCAGTCTTATAATTGGAATTCTCTTCCTCACTGTCTTGATCTGGGCAAGAGAAGCCTTATCAATTGTTGTTCCATCCTCCCCCAGGTGACTTCAGGGACTCGGAATTGTTGATACAGAATTCTCAATCTCTTTCATTCTGTGAGTTTCCTTCCTCCCTTTACTTTATGGAAGGCCCCCCTTCTGCCGGATATCTTCTTCCTCAGAAATCCCATCAGTTCCTGGTGTATTTATGCTTTGCTTTAGTAACCAAAACCATATTGCTTGCTGGGTAAGCCCCACACTTTCATTTGGCAAGGTCAGGTCACTGGTTGCACTCCCCTTATGACCATTAGGGCAGGATGGTTTCCAGTTACTCTGCTCCCATCCCTTAAGGTCTGCCTCAGAAAAGAAGGTTGACACTTCCATGCTATTTCCACTCCAGAGTGGGGTGCTGCCGTCATCTCTCGTGATAAGAAAAGGGAAAGGGGGTCTTTCATTGGGGAGTACCTTATTTCATTAATGTCTCTAATGCCATCCAAGACAGGACCAACTCATACATGGACTGTTTCTCTAATGCCATCCAAGACAGGACCAACTCATACATGGACTGTTCTTGGCAGAGTTGTATTAACAAGAGACTTTTGCCTTTACTTTAGGGACTTAACTTCATGAAGAGATCTCATTGAGGTTTTATCGCCCGGGAGGTTTCTCACAGTTGGAAAAGCCACTCTCTTACTTCCAACAACCTAGGCTAAAAGTTCATAGGCATGTGAATATCTCTATCTGTTGGTTGTCTTTTTCAGTGTTGGTACACATGCCTTATAGTAGAAAGTCTGTAGTTAACTTGCCTAGACTGCACCACTGGTCCCTAGACATCTGAGTCGGCAATGTCCCATCATCAAACAGAAGCAACAATCAAGCATAGGATACATTCCTTGATTCTGTCTATAGATGTCTTTTAACTTCCACATTTTGCTCTCAGAGAAAAATCCTCATTTGAACAGTTTGATTTTCAGCATTCCCATCAGAAGTTCTCCATTGAATAATATAAACCTAACCTGAGGCAGACAAACAGCCTGAATTGGTAAGCATTCCCTGCATGGATGCCCCAGTCCTTCCTCTGGAGGTATTTTTCACTCTTGAGACACTGTGGGAGTTGGCAAATGACAGGGGATTACACATGTAGTGAAAGCAATTGTAAAATTACTCTGTTCTTCCTAGATCTCTGCCCTTATAAAACTCACCAATATAACCCTATTAATACGTAGAATGCTAATATAACCCCTGTGCACATGTGGTCAGAGGGAATACAGCAATTTATTCAGCCATGATTCACTGAAAAGTAGCGCCACCATGGGAAAACTGAACCAATAATCCCTTATGTTTCCACCATGTCAAGGCATGCTTTTGACAATTGTGCTGTGAAATGTCATGTACATCAGAAAAAAAAGCATTTTCTTTTAATCTTAATCTAATATTGTAGGATGTGACCACTCGATTAAGTGTTTCCATGGAGATGTGACACACCCAATTGGAGGTATGAACTTTTGATTGGGTTATTGCCACAGAAAAGTTTTATTAGATGGAGATGTGACTCCACCCATTAAATTTTGTTCTGAAGGTTTATTGGAATCCTTGAAAAAGGGAAACATTTTGGAAAAATCTCAAATGCAGACATTTGGTGAGTCAGAGAAAAATGCCACAAGGACCCACAGGATCTGTGCGAGCTGCTTGAAACTAGAAGCCAGGAGAGACCAGTAGATATTGCCACATGTTTTCCCATGTGATGCTAAGCTGTACAGAATCCAGAGATTTATCATAGAGAAGCTAAATCAGGGCCTACAGACAGGAAGTTCCAAGAGTCAGAGCTACAAAGCAATGAACTGGGGGCAAGGACCTCAAAAATGAACATTTTGCCTTCCAAGCTGACAGACAAATCATTGATACCATTTGGCCTTTCATCAGTGTCAAGGTATCTTTCTCTGGTTGCCTTACATTGGAGATTTTTATTGCGTTAGAACTATAAACTCATAACATTATAAATTCCATTTAAAAAGCCTATCCATTTCTGATATATTGCATAACAGCGGCTTTAGCAAGCCAAAGCCACTGCCAAGTATGGCAAACTGCATGTCAGTAGGAGAGACACCTAAAGAGATGTCCGCTCACTCCAGTACAGATATCATGGTTACCAGCAAAACACGTCTCACATGGGCGCCAATGGAAAGACATTTAAAGCTTATGGAAAACAGAAAGAGCATGGTCTGCTTCACTAGTTTGGTTCCTGTGGCAATTTGGAGTTATATGTAAACCAGAAAAACATGTTCTTAAATCGAATCCATTGTTATGGGTGTGAACCCTTTGTAATTAGGACTTTTTGATGAGGTTGCTTCAGTTAAAATGTGGCCAAGTCCAATCAGGATGGGTCTTAATCCTATTACTGAGTTATTTTATAAGCAGAATGAGATTCAGGCAGAGCAAACAAAAGCCAGAGAAAGCAGCCAGAAGCTGAACCTTAATGGAGCTCAGAAGAGAAAGGAGAGACCAGAAGAGTCTTCCATGTTATTTGCCATGAGACAGAAAATCCAAGACAAGGATCAACAGCAGCCAAATTTAAAAGAGCACAGTAACAATAATCCAGAAGGCCACAGTCTTCACTAAGAAATTATCACCTTGATTAGGCCTTGATTTGGATTTTTACCCTGTCTCAAACTGTGAGTGAGTAAACTCCGTTATTTGTCCAATCCATTTCATGGTATTTGCTTGAGCAGTCCAGGAAACTAAAAAAGGTCCCCATAGTCAGGGGGTCTCAATCAGTAACCAACACAGATGAACACTACACAGAACCTCCTCCCTTATCTTCATGTGCTATGATAATGAGAGTACCCCTCTCTCTCTCCCTACCAGGTAAACATATACCACCTGTGTGTGAGTGGACTGTCATAAAACATACCTACCAGAGTCAGACTGTCTCCCTTGAGTGCTTACATTTGCCTGGGAAAATAGAAGGAATATACCGGCAGTCCCCTTAACTATTGCAGGTTTATGCTTTATCCCACCAGACTGACATACCTGGTCCTAGGCACAAAATGTATTTGTGAGCCCCAGGGAAATGTGGCAGGTCGTGATAGGATTGACTTCTGACAGAATTTTATAATTGTGGTTCTTAAATGTAGGTGTTTGAATCATTTTGAGTTATTTTATTACATGATGTGAGGTAGAATTCCACCTTCCTTAATGTGCATCTAGATATGTTTCCTCAGTACCATTTGTTGAAAAGACTCTTCTTTCCCAAGGGTGGAATTGGCACCCTTGTCAAAGTCAGTTGTCTATAGATGTCTATATTTCTGAACTGGCAGTTAGATTTCACTGGTCTATATGTTTGACCTTGTGCCAGTTCTATACTGTTTTGATTACAGTATCTTTGTAATGATTTTTTAAAGCTGTAAGTGTGAGTTCTCCAATTATATTTCTTTTTCAAAATGACTATGGCTACTTGGAGTCTCTTATTCTTCCATATGAATTTGAATATTGGCTTTCCCATTCTTTAAAGAATGATGTTGGAATTTTAATTAGGATTGCATTGAATCTGTACGTAATTTTGGATAGAATTGCTATCTGAATGAAAGTTGGTCTTCAAATCCATGAATGTAGAACAACCTTCTTTCTAGTTTTTAAATTTCCTTTTATAACTTTTTTCTTGTTTTCCATATTTTAGTTTTCTTCATCCTTGATTAAATTGATACCTAGATATTTAAGCCTTTTAGTTGCCATTATAAATGTGACATTTGCATTGATTTCTTCATCAGAATGTTCAGTACTAGTACATTGAAATTCTACTGATTTTTGCATGTTAATCTTGTATCCTGCCTTTGTTCTGAATCCATTTATTGGCTTTAGTAGCTCTTTTGATGATGTTTCAGGGTTTTCTGTATATAAGGCCATATTATCTGCAAACACCAGGAAGTTTTATTTCTTCCTTTCCAATTTGTATACATTTTATTTCTTTTTCTTGTCTAATTGCTCTTGCAAGAACATTCAGTACAATGTTGAATAACAGTAGTGTGAATGGGGATCCTTGCCTTCACCCTGATCTTAGAGGGAAAATTTTCAGTCCTTTCTCAATGAATATATTGGTAATGTAGATTGATTCATATTTGTCCATATCACGTTTTATAAGTTTCTTTCTATTCCTATTCTTCTACATGCCAGATTTTTTCCAATATTTTTGTCCTTCATTCTAGTATTGTGGTTTATTATATTAATTTATTTTCTTATGTTGAATCATCCTTGTATAATTGGGATAAATCCCACTTGAATATGGTTTGCAATTCAACTCCTGTCCGGTAGGATTCAGTTTGCCAGTATTTATTTTGGCACTTTTTCATATATGTTCATTCAGTTTACCTCTATAATTTTTCTTGAAATATCTTTTTGGTTCTGTTGTTAAGGTGATGTTGGACTAATAAAATGTTCAGAATTCTCACCTCTTTGATTTTTGGAAGTGTTTGAAAAAATTAGGTGTTAATCCTTCTTGGTATGTTTGATAAAAATCAACACTGAAGCCATATACACCTGGCCTGGAAAGGTTTTAATTGTTGATTCAGTATCTTTATTGCTATTATGCTGTTGAGATCTATTCTTCTTTGAGTTAATGTAGATTGCTTGTGTTTTTCCAGGTAACTGTCCATTCCCTCTAGATTGTCTAATTTGTTGATATGTAGTTATTCAGAATCTTCCTATGCGATCCCATTTCTGTGGGGTCAGTATTAATGTTCCCCATTTCATTTCTGATTTTAGTTATTTCTGTTTCCTCCATTTTTTTCCTTTTTCAAGATTTGTTGATTTTATTGATCTTTTCAAAAAACCAACTTTTGATTTTCTTTATTATCTCTACTTTTTAAAATTCCAATTTCATTTTTCTCTGCTTTAATCTTTACTATTCGTTTCCTTTTGCCCAATTTTGTTTAGTTCGTTCTTAATTCCTTGATCCTGCAGCTGTGAAGTTGGGTCTATGGTTTGAATTCTTTCTTCTTTATTAATGTTAGCATTTACACTTATAAACTACCCACCCAGTACTGTCTTTGCTGAGTCCGATAAGTTTGCTATGTTGTGTTTTATTTTCATTTGACTCACAATATTTCTTAATTTCCCTTTGATATCTTCATTGACTCAGCTGTAGTTTAAGAGTGTATTGTTTACTTTTCAGTCATTTGTGATTTTTCCAAATCTCCCTCTGTTATTGATTTCAACCTTCATTCCATTGTAGTGGAGAAGATATATTGTAAATTTTCCATATTCCTGCATTTATGGTAACTTCTTTTGTGCCTTAATTTATGATCTATTCTGGAGAATAAA
Organism: Myrmecophaga tridactyla; assembly: GCA_004026745.1. Taxonomy (NCBI): domain Eukaryota; kingdom Metazoa; phylum Chordata; class Mammalia; order Pilosa; family Myrmecophagidae; genus Myrmecophaga; species Myrmecophaga tridactyla. The sequence goes on from PVIY010005237.1 coordinate 36,833, forward strand.
ACACATGCACTGGAGACAAATTTATATTCTGCTGTTGTTGGATTAATTGATGTAAATATGTCTCTTAGGTCTAGATGGTGTATGAAATTGTCCATTTCTTTTATTTCCTACCTGATCATCTGCCTAGATGTTTTATCCATTATTGAAAGCGGTGCTGATGAAATCCCTACTGGTAGTGGAGAATGATCTGTTTCTCATTTCAAATTTGTAAATATTTGCTTCATGTGTCTGGGGTTCTGTAACTATTTGTTTATGCATTTATAATTGTCATGAGTTCTTGTTAAATTGGTCCCTTTATCAGTATATAAAGATATTCTTTGTCAAACCTAACAGTGTTGATTTAAAGTTTGATATTAGTATAGTTAACCCAGCTATCATTTGGTTACCTTTTGGATGATACCTATTTTCCATCCTCACACTTTCAAACTACCTGTGTCTTTGAATTAAAGGTGACTGTCTTGGAAACTGCACATACATTAGTCACGATTTTTAACTATTCTGCCAATCTCTGTTGCTTGCCAAGAGAGTTTAATCCATTTACATTTAAAGTAACTCTTGATAGTGCAGGACTCAGTTCTGCCATAGTGCTATTTGGCTGTTCAACAAAAGACAACTAACTAATGTAATATAACACGGTAATAAAATGAAGTTCAAAAGCATGCAAAAATCAAACCAGAACCACCTAAATTAATGCAGAATATATGCTTGGCAAAATCCAGCAACATCCTTGTAAACACATGGAAAAAAAACTGGTTATAGTAGGAATTTAACTCAACATGATAAAGATCGTATATGAAAATCCCACAGCCAACATCATATTCATGGTCAACAAGGATGCCCACTGTAACCAATGATATTGCACATTATAGTGAAAGTTCCAGCCAGAATAGTTCGGCAAGAAAAATAAATAGAAGCTATCCAAATTGAAAGGAAGAAGTTTCCCCATCTGCAGATGACATGATCATATATAGAGAAAATCCTGAAGAATGCACAACAAAGCTGAGAGCTAGTGAGTAATTCAGCAAAGTGGAAACAGAGGGGTGCAGCCATTCTGGAGGGCAGTGTGGTGGTCCCACATGACCCTCCAACCCCATAGCTGGGTGTATACTTGAAGAAATTAAGAGCAGGGACACAAATGGATATTTGTACACCAGTGTTTATGGTGGCATCTATCAAGATTTGCAATGTATGTAGGTAATCTAAGGGTACATTGATTGAAAAATGGAAGGTGAAAGTGGCCACTGTTTTAGGGGTAGAGATTATGCATGGCCTCAGCAACATGGACTTCCACTCACCAAGGCTGATATGGCTATAATCTTTGCTGAATGACTGATCTTCCAGCAACAGAAACCCATAATCAGCCCCCAATATGGCACTAATCCCCAAGATGATCAGCCTACTAAGTGGTGGCAGGCTAATTACATTGGACCAATTCCATCATGGAGGAGGCAGGGAATTGTTCTAACTTCCATAGAAACATACCCTGGATGTGAGTTTGCCTTCCCTGTATTCAATGCTTCTGACACATCTGGCATCCACTGGCTCATAGAATTCTGTATCCAATGTCATGGTATTCCACATGCATTGCTTATGATCAAGAAATCAACTTCAATGCAAATAACACATACTCATGGAATTCTCTGTTCTTATGATGCTCCCTTTGATAGAATGATGGAATTGCCTTTTGAAGATTCAATTATGGTGCCAACTATGGGAAAATATCTTGCAAGACTGGGGCAATGTTCTCAAATTGGCTGTGTGCTCTGAATCACCATCCACTCTCATAATCTTTCTCCCATAGCCAGGATTCATGGGTTCGGGAATCAAGGGGTGGAAATGGGAGTGGCACCACCCACTATTTTCCCTAGTGGTCCACTAGAAAAATTATTTTTCTTACCACTGCAACCTTGAGCTCTGCTGGTCTGCAGATCATATTTCCAGAAGGAGTTGTTCTTTGAGTAGGAGACACTGTAACATTTTACTGGAAATTAAGACTGCCTCCTGGCCACTTTGGCCTTCTCATGCCTCTGAATAAATAAGCAGGAATGGGGTTACCTTACCCTTGGTAGTAACTAGGACTGCAACTACACAGCAAGGTAAAGAAGAATTCGCCTGGAATACAGAAGATCCCCTAAGGCATCTGTTAGTACTATCACGCCTTGTGATTAAAGTCAATGTAGAACTGCAACAACCTAATCCAGGGAGGACAATCAGTGGCCCAGAAATCTCAGAATTCACCACACCAGGCAAGAAACCACAGCCAGCTGAGGATCTTGGGGAGGTTAAAGGGAACATGAAATGGGTAGTGTCAGAGGCTAGGGATGAGTATGAACTATGGCCATGTGACCTGTTACAGAAATAAGGACTGTAATGTTATGAATATTTCTTCCTTGTTTTGTTATAACTATGTTCTCATTTATACATAAAGCAAATATTTTTGTTTTGTTCTTTATTTTATCCACTTATCATATGGCATAATTTGTATTCTTCTTGTTATACTAATTCCGTCATAGGTTAAGAGTGTGTATTACCCAAGGACTTGCACCTATTCTGGAGAAATTTAGTGCATTTCTGTTGTATGCAATACATTTGAGTAATGCTAGGTGAAAAATATGTCTGTTATTGCTTTTTAATTTACAGATTAAGTCTGGTTTAAGTTGATGTGTATAACTGTCAAATGGAGAAACGGTGGACAGTGATGGTTAGGTTCATGTAACTACTTGGTCACGTGATGGTGCTGGATTTTCTGGTCAAGCAAGAACTGGCCTAGCCATTGCTGCAAGAACATTGCATAGACTTAAATCATCAGCATATTGATTGCATTTATGAGTGATTACATCTGCAGTTGGCTAAAGGGAGTGTCTTCCACAATGTGAGACATTAATCTATTAATTTGAAGGCTTTTAAGGAGCTGGTAATCACTTCAGCAGTCAGAAGAGAAATCCTTCATCTCTACTTCATACAGCCAGCCTCTCTTAGAGTATTCTTTCTTAGAGAATCAAAAATTTCATTGGAATTGGCATTTTGCAGCTTGCTTTATGGAGTTTGGACTCACGCATCCCCACAGCTGCATAATACACTTTTATAAAATCTCAGATATCTTCTGTTGCTTCTTTTTCCTTAGTGAAGTCCACCACAGCTTGTCTGTCTTTTTGTTATTTTTTTTATTTTTTTCCGCTTCTTTTTCTTTTTGTTATTAATTTGAAGGATTTCTTTATACATTTTGGATATTAACCATTTATCAGAGGTGAAGACACCAAATGTTTTCTTTCATTGTACAGGTTATCATTTAACTTTCATGATAAAATCTTTGAGGTACAAAATTTTTTAATGTTGATGAGGTCCCATATATGTATTTTTTCTTGTTTCTTGCAATTTGGATGTAATGTCTAAGAAACCATTATCTGACACAAGGTCCTCAGGATAGTTCCCCAGGTTGTCTTCTAAGTTTTTGATCTGTAGCTCTTATAGTAGGTCTTTAATCCATACTGAATTGATTTGAGAATATATTTTTAGGTATATGTCTTCTTTTTTGTGCAAATGGAAATTCAGTTTTCCCAGTACCATTTGGTGAAGAGACGATTCTTTCCCAACTGCATGGTCTTTGTCACCTTATCAAACATCAGTTGGCCATGAATGTGAAGGCTGATTTCTGAGCTTACAATTTCATTCCACTGGTCTATATGATTGTCCCTCTGCAAGTGCCAGGATGTTTTGATTACTGTGGTTGTGTAATAATTTTTAAGATGAGAAAGTGTTATCATTCCAACTTCAATCTGCTTTTGAAAGATGGCTTTAGGTATTATAGGCTCCTTATCCTATCATAAAATTTTAGCGATTGGTCTTTCCTTCTCTGCAAAGAAAATTCTTTGATGTTTGCTGGGAATTAAGTTGAATCTATAAATTTCTTTGGAGAGGGGAGGTAATCTTAAAGATATTTATTCATCTGCTATATGAAAACAGAATGTCCTTCCATTTATTTCAGTCTTCTTTGATTTCTTTTAGCAATGTTTTGAAGATTTCTATGTACAAGTCCTTTACATCATTGGTTAATTTTTTTCCTAGATACTTAATTATTGTAATTGCTATTGTGAATTGAATATTTTCTTGATATCTTTGCTCTTATTGTTCCTTGCATGCATATAGAAACACTACAGGTTTTGGGGGGTTCCTCTTGTACTCCACCACTTCCTGGAATTAATTAATTAATTAATTAAAAATTAGTTTATTAATTCCAGGATCTTTGTTTTGGATGTTTCAGAATTTTATGCATATGGAATCATATAATCAGCAAACAGAGGAAGGCTTACTTCTTCTTTTCCAATTTGGATGCTTTTTTTATCTTTTACTGGTCTAATTACTCTGGACAGAACTTCAAGTACAATTTTGAACAAACCTGGTGACGGTGGATGTCCTTATCTTTCCTGATCTTAGAGGGAACGCTTAACTTTCTCACCATAAGTCAAATGTTAGCTGTGGACTTTTCATATAAGGCCTTTATCATGTTGAGGAAATTTCCTTCTATTTCTATTGCTTAAGTGTTTTTATCAGGAATGGATGCCATATTTTGTCAAATACCTTTTCTGCATCAAGTGGGATGATCATGTGTTTGTTTCCTTCATTATGATAACTTGGTGTATTACATTAATTTTTTTCTCATGGTAAACCAACCTTGCATACCAGGGGTGAATCAGATTGATCATGGTGTACAGTTCATTTAATACACCCTTGTTTCAGTTTGTTAGATTTTTTAGGACTTTTGCATCTATATTCATAACTATTTTGATCTGTAAGTTTCTTTCTTTTGGTATCTTTCCCTAACTTTGTTATGAGTGTGGTTTTAACCTCATAAAATGAATTAAGGAGTGTTTCCTCCTGTTCAACTTTTGTAAACTTTGAGCAGAAATGGAATCATATATTCTTAGAATGTTTGGTAGAATTGCTGAGTGAACTCATCTGTTCTCATTCTTTTATTTGATGGGAGTTTTTTTTTCTAACTTTTTATTGTGTAATATAAGTACAAAGCAAAGAAAGAATCAAGCAATGGTTTTCAAAGCACTCATCAAAAATAAGTTACAGGACAGATCCTAGAGTTTTGCATGGACTATTACACCATCATCTCAGATTTTTCCTTCTAGCTGCTCCAGAATATAGGAGGCTAGAAGGAATAAATACCTTTTATCATCACAATAATTTTTTTCTTTTTTGTGAAAAGTAGCATATATACAAAAAAGCATTAAAGTTCAAAGCACAGCACAACAATTAGTTGTAGAGCAGATTTCACAGTTTGATATGGATTAAAATCTCACAATTCAGCTTTTACTTTTAGCTGTTCTAAGATACTGGGGCTAAAAGAAATGTCACTTTAATCATTCAGCAATCATATTCATTTCTTAAACTCTACCTTCTCTGTATAGCTCCACCATCATCTTTGATCTTGCTCTCTTACTCTTTAGGGGTATCTGGGCTATGGCCATTCTAACTTTTTCATGTTGGAAGGGACGGTCACTAATATGGGATAGGGATATGGAACTAGCTGATGTTCTGGAGAGGCTGGGCACTCTAGGTTTCAGAATTTATCTGATCCTGGAACCCATCTGGAGGTTGTGGGTTTCTGGACAGTTACACTAGTGCATGGAGTCTTTGTAGAATCATACATATTCCCCTGTGAAGGTGTTCTTTAGGATTGGCTGGAATGGCTTTGGTTGGGGTTTGGCAAGTTAGGATAGGTAGCAATGTCTAACTGAAGCTTACATAAGAGTGACCTACAGAATAGCCTCATCTATTTGAACTCTCTCAGTCATAGATACTTCATTAGTTGCATTTCTTTTCCCCCTTTTAGTCAGGATGGAATTGTTGATCACATGGTGCCAGGAACAAACTCATCCTAGGAGTCATCTCCCACACTGCCTGTGAGATCTTCATCCCTGAATGACATGGCCCATGTAGGGGGAAGGCAATGATTTCACTTACAGAGTTGGGCTTTGAGAGAGTGAGGCCAAATCTGAGCAACAGAAGAGGTCTTCCAGAAGTAATCTTACTTCTTATGCATACCTATAAGTAGCCTAAGCTTTTCCACTACCTACATAGGCTTCAAAAGTGTAAGCTTCAAGATCAAGGATATAGTTTATTTATTTGTGTGTCCCTAATGTTTGATACAGTATCAGCTTAGTAGTTCAATATTTTTTGAACTATTAATAAATTTTGGTAAAGTTTAATAGTTCAATATTTTTTCTCCCATTCCTGAAGGGACTTTGCCAATACTTTTGATTATCTGCCTTATATATTTTAGGATGTATCCAGGCATTACATTAAGCTATTTAGGATTAAAGGCCTTCATTTTTATTCTGGCTCTCTGTTTTAATTGTTCAACTAAGCTGGCAGACAGTTTGAGTTAGATTATGTGGACAGCAAATTTAGGCCCCAGACAAAATAAACCTTTCTTCCTTTGATCTCAGAAAGTAGGTGCAGTTCTAAGATATAGACAATGTCTTCTTTACGCATTGCAGTCTGAATTACCTTAATCCTGTCCCAATTGGTTTCATTCTTATCTCTAAATACCAGGTTATTTATATATAAAACAGCCTCTCAAAATCCACAAGTAATAATTACCACTCTGGACTAATATATATATATTATAGTGTCTGCTATAAGAGCTGGACCAGCTGTGAGCCCACCCAGAACCATGAATATCCCAAGTAACTGGGGTCCTGCTCTGAAAAGGACTTTATTTTGTTTCTACTGCTTAAAACAGCTCTCTTGCCCCAACTGCCCCCAGGCAAGGGGGGGATTAAGCTTTTCTGAGAGAAAAAGAGGCTGGACAGGTGAAAGGAGGTAATTCCTTGGAAGTTGTACCTTCCCTAGGAGAAGGGTGAGGCCCAGCTCAGGTGGAATCCTTCCCCCAAGGAATTCACACCCCAAAGACTGGAAAGCAGAAGTGATAAAGCCAGTCTACAAGGCGGTGTGATGGTGGCTCAGTGGCAGCCTACTCAATTTGAGACAATTTTTGGAAGTGACATATCAGATAAGAGTCTAGTATCCAGAATATATAGAGATTGTTTAATATCTAAATCTAATAATCACTAATGCTGGAAAAAAGAAGACAGGTTGAAACAATACAAGATTGAAGATGCAACTTAATTTGTCATGATAATATTTCAGAAAAAATCCATGTGATTTTCCTGCAAATACTTTGAAAAAATTAATATTAATTAATATTAATTTCTTTTAACATTTAACTAAACTTCAAAAATCGTATCTTCAAAATGATATGCTAATTTACTCCTCTCCTATTACAATCTGTCCTTATCACCACCTTTCAACAAATATAATGACATGCTCAAATTAAGATTTTATAAAGATTTGTTTTGAGTTATGTAGAAAGTGTTAAAGGGAAACTGTAGAAGTGGCAGGTATAATAAAACTTTAAATTCAGAACATAATGGTAGACAACTTCCTCAATGAATTTATGATCTCAAAACTTTCACTTACAGGCAGGATTGAGTGACAATCCTGATTTACCTCAGTTTACAAACAACTGAAACAACAGGCAAAACATATGAAACAATTGCTATGAAGACCTTAGTAATAAGTCAATGACAAGCAGTGATACTCTGCTGTGTTTAAGAAAACTTTGCTTAACTCAAGACCACAAAGACTTTATCCTATAATTTCTCATGGAATTTACAAGATCTTTAGGCTTTATATTTAGGTCTATGATCCCAACTGAGGTAATTTTTATAGCAATGGGAGATGTTGTATTGGTTTGAAGGTGTTAAGTACCCCCAGAAAAGACGTGCCCTTTAATCCTGGTTCAATTTCACAGGGTGGAAATCCATTTGATTAGATTATCTCCATGGAGATGTACAGCTCCCAGTTGTGGATCTTAGTTTGAATATTCTACAGTGATAATAGTGAATAATTAAGTAGTACTGCTCTATAGATTTTTAACTCTTGATAAGATATATTGGGGTGGGAACCTGAATTCCATATAGACTGTAGGAAATGATGATTTAGCCAAAGAGACTTGGAAAATAATTAGAATGAATTGCAAGAGGAGGCATCACGCTAAATATTAATGTGACATAATAGAAAGGAAATGGGTCCATTAGTAAAGGAAAGATTTTTGTTAATAAATAACTTGGTGTTTTACAAGCAAATATATGCTAAATTCCAATTAGTACTTTTAAACTAATAAAAAGTGTCTTGTTTACTCTGGAGTATTGTAAAATAAAACTATTCTGGCCAGATTGTGATGACCAATACAGATTCATACCTGTTCTATCATACACACAATTTTAAACGCTATTTTTGCTATCTGAAATGCTAGCCTCTCACTATAGAATGTGACTATACTTTCAAGAAGAAATGAAAACCTAATAACATAGCATTCAGTCCAAGAATGATCTAATATTGAATGACATCTCCCAACCTTTTTCATTCCAACAAAAATTTGATGAACAGAATTTTGCAAAATCTTCCAAACAGTTATTGATTTAACTTTCCGTTTTATCTTCTGTGTTCATTTTGCCTATATTGGTGTAATCCTTTCAATTTTATGATTTATTCAGCCATTTAATGGTTTTACTTGCATTAAATGGGCTTTCTATACTTACTGTTCTTATTCAAAGAATTTTCAGACATTGCCGATATGAGAAGTGGTGGTTTTGATAAGTGCCTCTGGAGTTCTGAAAGAAGACAATGAACATCTGATTTTTCACTTAAGTAATTAGATTGCATTAAATTATAAGTAGGATCAAATCCCAGGTTTGTTCAAAATCTTGCAGTGGGTCTCCATTTTATTAGAGGAAAAGCTAAAGTTCTTATAGTTACCAGCAAGACTTCACCTGTTCTGGCTCATGGTGGCTTCCCTGACCTCGTCTCCCCTTACTCACTCTGTTCCAACCACATTGGCCTCCTTCCTCTTCTATGAATATACCTATACTGATTGAAAAGATTATGTGCCCTAGGAATCTTGTGGGAGCAAGCATTTCCTTTATTGCCTATCCGATAATGGAGGTTGGAATCTTTTGATTAGATTATTTCCATGGAGGTGTGATGTACCCAACTGTGGGTATTAACATTGTTTAGAGGGAGATGTGACTCCACTCATTCCAGGTGGGTCTTGATCAGTTTACTGGAATTCTTTAAAAGAGGAAACATTTTGGAGAGAAGGAGAGAGCCACGAGAACCATGACAGCCCACGCAGCCAGAGAACTTTCTAGATGAGGGAAGACAACCCCAGGGAAGTTTCATGAAATAAGAAGCCTGGAGAGAAAGCTGGCAGATGACCCCATGTGCCTTTCCAGTTGAGGGAAAAACCCTGAGTATCATCAGCTTTCTTGAGCCAAGGTATCTTTCCTTGGATGCCTTAGATTGGACATTTTCATAACCTTGCTTTAGTTTGGACATTTTCACAGACTTAGAAGCATAGAATTGCAACTTAATAAATTCTCCCTTTTAAAAGCAATTGTTTCTGGTATGTCACATTCCAGCAGCTAGCAAACTAGAACAATATCAAAACATCTCTTGCCTCACAGTCTTTGTGAATCTACTTCACTTGATTCCTTCTTCTTCCATGTTTCATGGCTAACTCTCTCCCCTCTTTCTTACTGAGTCCTATTCTGCCTATTCACCTCCTCTACCTACTCTTTACTTTTCCTACCTGTTATCACCCTTCATTAGACAATATAATTTATTGACTTATTGTGGTTGTTTTTCTCTTCTAATAAACTGTAAGCTATGAGATGGAGAATATTTTTCCCTTTGGTTCACTTATGTTTCACTAACATCTAGAACAGTCTGAAGTTGGAACTCAATAAATATCCACTGGACAAATGGATGAAAGAAGAACTTTACCATATTGAAATTCAACTATATTTCTAATATTAACCAACTAAAATGGTATATTTAGCAAAATGATAGTGTTTTGACATAACACAGAGGAGAGATTTCACATAAATTCTGTATACTATTTAATTGTATTCTGTAGTGAGAATTAAAACAGTAAATAAAGCTGTTATTCTTGATCTATTCTTCTTTTCCCTCCCCATTCTAAATTCTTTATTCTATCAACTGCCGAAAATTAAAGTTGCTTATTTTTGGTACCAATCACATTTTTTATTATCCCAATTTTCCATTTTACTAGTTGGGTTTGAATTTTGCCAGAGTTTCTGTATTATTCACGGGAAACTTTATCTTAAGTAAGATACAACTTTAAAGGTCCAAGTTTTAAGTAGTGCTCTAATTTATCCTTAGATTATATATGAGAAAGACATAGATCAAAACACCAAATAATTCAAACTTCAGTTTTCACTTGTCCCCAAATTTAAAGTTCCCAAACTTGAATGATCACATCAAACTGTTTCAATAAAACTCTGAGAGAGCTTTGGCAGAATATGAATTCCAATTAGATAATCTCAGTGTAGAATGAGTATTTAGAGAGCTCTCATGATCAATTCACCTCAGAACTTGAAGAAACCTCAAGGGATACTGTCTCAGCTTCTTGCTCTTGGGCAGTTCAATGAAGTCTTTGAAAGCTACCCTCTGCAAATTTCCCCCAATTTAGTTGGGAAGCTTGATCATTGCCTCAGAGCTGGGAGTTACTTTAGGGTCTTTCAACTGGGGAGTTTGATACAGGATCTCATTCATAGGCTGTTTTTCCATCCAGACCCAGAAAGCTATGACATTACTCTACTTTATTTTTAAATAAGAAGAGCCTTAGACTTGTCATTAAGAGATCTGGCTTCTAAGCCTTCATCTGTAAATTCCCAGCTGTGTGAGTTTGGGTGATGTATTTCCCTTCTCTTGGCCTCAATTCCACATATTTAAGGTTATAAATAAGAACATAAGTATTTTTCATCATGTTTTCTGAGCCGAGGAATCTATTTTATGTATATTATCATTTTTAGTCTTTAAAGAGTATTTTAGAACTAAATCTTCTTATTCACATTTAATTGATGAGGAAATTGTCTTTATGTGACTTGTCATGTACCTTCCTCAAGATTCTTCCAGTTCATTTTTAACAAAAAAAGGTAAGGTGTTGGGGCATGATTTTCTCCAAGGAGTTTCTCTGGGACATTTCTGACTGTTGATTACCCCTAGGCCCGGCAGTATCCCATAGAATATATCATTATCCCATCTCCATTTCTGTCTCTCACCTCTTTTCCCCAACCATACCTCAAAGTTATATTTCATCATTATTATCAAACAGGTAATTTGTAGGCCAGAGTTCTAGGTAGTGATTTGGTCTCACAGGTTGGAAAATGACTTTGTAATTTAATCTGTTCTACATTTAACAACGTGCAACCACATTAAAAGCAAAAATCAAACTTTATTCCCTAATGCTAGAAGGAAATATCTTAACAAAATTAAAAGGTAAAACAAAAGACAAGTATTTAACAATTCCTTTACCTTTTACTTCTCTCACCTCTTTCCTTTCTACACTGATGAAATAACGTAGATGAGATTAGAAATAAGAGTATCATATCAATGATGTTAAATAAAATATCATATATTAATAGTTACATTTTACAAAAAACAAAGAGATTAATAAACCAACAAGTTCACACAAGTTTCTGGTGGAGCCAGTAGTGAAGTCCATGTATATTTCATCTATATGCACCTTCAACTTGTTTCAAAGTCTTTTATGCCTATGGAAGAGATATGCTTAGGCAGATCATATTAGGAATGAGGTTTCCTGACCTACAATTGAGAGTGATTTGCAGTTTAACTAATTGGCCACATGCTTTGCTTTGGCACTCAGATGGTCTGAGTCGCTCATTGGGTAAAACTTGGGGGCTGCCTAGGGAGTAATGATTTGCTTGCAGCTGATGAAACCAAAAGCTTAATTTAGGCATCCATAAGCCTTTGTGGGAATTACTATAAATATTCAGTACAGTAAAAAAGAAACATTTTCATCATGCTTTTCCAAAGGAACTTGTAGGAACAGAGCTGGCTTCAGAGGCATTTATCTCTCATAGCATAGGAATAATTTCTTCCATAAGGAAGTTTTCATAAACTGTATTGAGAAACGTGTTGAGAAACGTTTCCTTATTTTCACTGCCCCCCACTACCCCTACCCCTGCCCTCATGCCTTAGACCCTGTTATTTGTCTAAGCCAGTGTTTCTGGAATGGAATCATGTGAAGTTGGGCTACCAGGTTCTTTCTCTTCCAAGAGTACTCCACTAACCATAACCTCCCATGATAGAAAGTGTCGCTAAATTGTAAAGAACTATAGTTGGCACATTTTATCCAGGCTTCATGATTATTACTAATTAAATTAAAGTTGAAGAGATGAAAAATACACCAACTGGAATTCATCTATTCATTCTTGAGGTAAGTTTTTTAATGTCTGAAATCTTTTCACGTTGCTTCCTTAAAACTGATTTGTTGGGCTCTATAATGAATTTGTATCTTGAAAAAAAAAATGGAGGTCCTGGAAAATATTTCCAAGGTGGAAGGTTACAGTCTTCCCAAACCTTTCCTGGCCTCAGAGCAAAATTCTCTCAAAGGACTCTCTGCTCACAGAAGGGCAGAGTGAACACAACATGGTGCTTTGGCCAGCCTGGCGGAGTTTCTATTCTTTGGGCTCCCCACACATAAAGAGTTTAAGGTTAGTGATGATGCTTCAGGAACAGTGTATAAGATGGTGCTGCACTTCTATACCCTTGCTCTGGGTTTTTAAGACCCATGGTGACCCAGCTCGTGTCCCACAACTGCACACTCCCTCTGATTTGGATTTAAATGATAATACACAACGTCGGGGGAAAGGAGCTGTGATATAAGTTTGGTCCAAGTACCCTGGCTAACACTTTTTTCTCACCTCCTCTCTGCTCATGACCACTCTACTTTCTCCTTCCCTGACTTCATTCATTCTCTGCCTTTTCCTCCTTTTGTTATTATTCATTATGCACCTAGTTTTCTTCTTTGCTAAAGGTCCAGAAATGAAATTTTCAAAACTTTGTTTTGGGGTTTGAGCAGGAACTTGAGGGGTCAGCTGGCATCCTCCTCTTCTTAACAAATTTTCTATTTTTGGTATGCAATTCGCATGGATCATTGGGATTTGTTGTTTATGTGGCATATAGTGTGAATGCTAGAGAGAGAGGCTATCTAGTAACTGTCTTAATTGTAGCCCAACATTACTCAGCACAACACTGCGTGTCAAAGGTCAAACATGGATGTAAGAGAACAAGACAAATGATTACTCTACTTTGCATGAAAATGTAGAGGTAAAATAAAATAACAAAAAAGAAAATCCATATCAGTTATTAGTAATAGTACATGAATAATATATGTTATGTTTGTCTTGTTCAATTGAGTACAGATTTAATGGCATTCACAGATGAATAGGTGCATAGGGGATAACAGTAGATGTTAATTTTTTGGGTAAAACAGACAAGCCACGGGCATACATATATCTTTTGGAACCAAGTTCATTGGAACTGGTTAAATTTCAAACAGCTGGAAAGAAAAATGAAGGATGTAAAAGAAGAGAAAATAGTATTCTCCAAACTGGGTATACCAAGATGTTTATACAGAGATGTAGGAGAGTCCAAGAATATTAAGAAATAATGGCTGAATTAAATGTTAAACTTTGAGGTAGTATTGCTCTGAAAAATCATATGCAGTGTTAAAGTGTTGATATCTTATCTTCATGTCTTCAATTTTTTTCTTTGCTTATTAAAAACAAAATAGATTTGCATGGCCTTGGCTTCATGACTGTCCATTATCTGCCCACAAACTTATCTCCATCACTTTTTGATTTAATAAGTTTATAGTTTTCAAAAAGGAGGAAGCCTTCTCTTCCTCTCTATGTGTAGTTGAAGCTATGCGTGCTTTCCCCTTAGAGTATTTTACTCATTTCTCATCTAACTGCCCCTCTACTCATAGCCAAGGGCACTGCCTTTTTGTCTTTAGCCTTCCTTAGGAATCAGTTGTATTGAAATTGTCATAATTAATTCATTTTTTAGTTTTTAGTCTTCAGAGATAATTGGAAATGCCTGTCAAAGATTCTAGTAATAATGTAACTACTCTTATCACATTGAGCTAACATTATTGTAGCTAGATTTATACAATCTTGCAGTTTTATTGTGATTATGTAGCTTTATTAGAGTAAATGGACAATTGAAGTTACTATATTTATGAAATATTCTCCACAGAGAAATCCAGTACAAGGTTATTGAATACTCAAGTTCCATCAAATAATAATGAAAACTTAGTTTTACATTTTTAAAACCCAAATTCCACTTTCTCATTTTTTAAACTTCACTGACCAATCGATTTATACTGTATATATCTCACAACTTTTGGAACTACAATTCATTTTGTACTATGATGTACACTTGTATGTACCTCTTATGTAATTAATGATTTATCTTGACACGTTATACCTCCAGTTTAATTGTAAAGAGGCTGAGGACTTTCCACTATAGCCACAGCGGGTCTGAGCAGGTTCTTAGTAATACATCACAACTTAGTTGATGGTGTTGTTGATTCATTGATGGATTGATGATCAGTCAGATAAAAAGGTAGAATGTCATAATCTCATGCTAAAATAAATTCCAGACAATGTGAGATCAATATTAAAAAGCATAAGACAAAAAAAAGTTGTTGAATTTGCTTATTGAGGTAATGATCCAAAATATAAAAGGGAAATTTTCTGATAGATTTGACTCTATAACACTAAAATTAAAACAGAGGAAAGCTCAAAACTTAAAGGTATAAAAGAAACTGACATGTGAATGTTAAACATAATTAAGACAGATAAGGTATATGTAGTAAAAATATGTAAAAATGGTTTACTATCCCCAGTCATAAAACAAATGTATATCATGATTTCACTTTCCTAGCAAAGAAGAGAAGATAATATTCCATGTTTGTTTTTTTAAAGAAAATTATACCATGCTCCTATATTTGTAGAAATGACATTTTTATGTAGAAAAAGATATTTAAACAAAACATATAAATATATAAGCCTAAAAAATCTGGAATATTATGTAAGGAAATAACAGTAACCCCTGGAGAGTGGTATTGGGAAATAATAAACTTTGGGGGGGGCATTTTATGTTTTACCATCTAACCTACTGTAAACTTTGAATATTTAAAAATGCACATATATGTATTCTATAATTAAAATAAATGTAATAATTTTGCTTAACAAATCAGAATGCTATTTGATAAGTTAATAATAATTATGTAAACATTCAGGTCTCTTGTTTCAGTAATTCCATTGATATGTATTTTGATGTATTATTAAAAATACCAAAATTCTATGAATGTAAAGAGAGTCATTCAATTTATGAGTGAAAATTTGAAAATCACTTAATTTAATAAAAACATAAATGGTAAAAATTGATATTAATAGATATTTAAATGTTAATTTACAGCTGGTACACTGCATAATTTCATAAGGTTCCCCTTTGGTTACAATGAAAAAGATTTTTAATGATCTAAAATGAGAATATATCTTAATATATCATAATTTTAAAGGATGTTTGCCTTTCTAGAGATAGGCATAAATATGAAGAAAGAATACAAAAGAACAATGGAGGAACATCTATCTGGGGAAATTCTGAAGTACTTTTAAAGTTACGTTTCAAGGGAAAGAATATTGGAAGTAAACAAAACATCGAAAGTATAATAGTAAGAGAAACATATGTTAGTGAAGACATTACTCAGGCTATATAAATATATAAAGTGGCACATCTAGTTGGAGCCTGAGGATGTGAAATATGTTATCATGCATCTAGCCTGAGTAATGGAGGCATACATGGTACCTGCTAATTCCAGGGTCAATGTCCTGAATGGCAATGAAAGTAAAATAGTTACCATGAGCCAAAACTTGGAAAAATAATAACTTCTTAAAATATAATCCAACCAAGACACTGTAAAGGTCAAGAATAATGGATGCAAATAGGTGTCCAAATCAATAAATATTTTTCTCAATAGAGAATCTCCAAATTTAATATTTTTGAATTATGTAAGAATGTTGTCTTCCAGTTATGAGACCAATATCTATGTACATATATAACATGTACATACGCATAAAAGTCAGGAAGTTTCTATTAGAATCTCTATTTTTCACATGAATTAAGCATTTTAAAACATTAAAATGACTTGCATAAGATTATACAGCAAAGTCAACAATTCTCAGACGTTGATAGAACACAATCAATCACCTGCTTATTTTTATTTTTCCCCACAAAAACCTTGATTCTAAGTCTCCATAGCTAAAGATTGGGAATCTGTATTTTAAAATGTCCCGTGTGATTATAATGCACAAAAAACTTTTGGAACAACCGAGTTTTGCACTCAATAATTAGAAATATAAAGTTATAATTCACAGTCCAAGTCTGTTGCCCCTGACGAATCGACACTTTCTCAAATTTCTCTGCAGATACACCATTTAATGGCTTTGTCTTCTATCACATCTACTGCAACCATGGACCTGAATAGCAGTGTTAACGAGTTCATTCTGTCTGGGTTAACCCAGGATGTTCTAAAGGAGGAAATAGTGTTTGTGGTCTTCCTTTTTCTCTACCTTGCAACTCTGCTGGCAAATTTACTTATTGTGATGACCATCAGAAACAGTCATCTACTGGAGTGCCCCATGTATTTCTTCCTTTTCTACTTATCCTTTGCTGATGCCTGTTTCTCCACAACCACAGCACCAAGGTTGATTATAGATGCTATATCTGAGAAGAAAGTCATCTCCTACAATGAATGCATAACCCAGATTTTTGCAGTTCACTTGTTTGGGTGCATGGAGATTTTGGTGCTTGTCCTCATGTCCTTTGACCGCTATGTGGCCATTTGTAAGCCACTGCGATACACAACCATCATGAACAGACGTGTCTGTGGTGTGTTGGTGAAACTTGTCTGGGGGGTATCTTGTGTCCATTCTTTAGCACAGATTATTTTAGCTGTGAAATTACCTTTCTGTGGCCCTAATGTTATTGATCAATTCTTCTGTGATATGCAACCTCTGCTGAAACTTGCGTGCACAGATACTTATGTCACAAATCTACTAGTAGTCTTTAATAGTGGGACCATATGCATGATGAGTTTTATAATCCTGATCATCTCCTATATTTTCATATTACATTCTCTGAGTAACCAGAGTGCAGAAGGAAGAAAAAAAGCCCTTTCCACCTGCACCTCCCACATAATTGTGGTCATTTTCTTCTATGTTCCGTGTATATTCACATACACTCGCCCTCTAATCACATTTCCAGTGGATAAGATTATAGCCGTGTTTTACACCATCGGTACACCCGTGCTCAACCCTCTTATTTACACCTTAAGGAATGCAGAAGTTAAGAATGCCATGAGAAAAGTGTGGTGTAACAAATTGTGCTTTTAGGAGTTGAAGACTCCATTTGCTAATTCTGCAAATGTTTAAATTGATGGATACAGCAGAGAAAATGTTCACATTCTGATGCTGGAAATATAATCCTCTTTCAGGAAGACTTTTGGGGAAATAGGTAAAATAATAAAGACATAATATCTATTGATCTGGTGTCACACAGCATGAAAGAATATCAAATGTAGGAGCCAATGCCCAAAACCCAATTCTGTTCTCTGCATTGCATCTTCTGAAAAAAAAATCCTCCTATGCCTATTGCTTACCTGACACTTTCTATATTATTCTAGTTTGGGTTTTTGTTCTCCTTGTTTCTAATCCTATTCTAAAAAATTGTTCCTGATTTCTATCTGATATGTTTTGTTGGCTAGATCATATATAGATCATATTTTCTTGCTCAACATTCAGCCCAATTCACTGCCCTTTGCAGTGACCGTAAATATAGGTAATTAAGTCCTTATATGATACTTATTTTCTTTTAGGAACATCCTTAAATGTGGTCTTTCATTCTCCTCTTGAATATGTATAAGGAAACAACCCATAATCATCTTTTTAAAATAACAAGAACCCTGACTATATTAAGTATTCACTGTATCGAGGCACAAATTCTCATTTTTGTTCATCATGTTAACCATCATTAATTTATAATATTCAGTTTAATAAATTTTTTTGCAATTTAAATCAATGAACACTGCACAAAACTTTTGATTGGTGAATTTGTGACAATTTTATAAAATTATGAGCATTATATTATAAAAATCAACACTTCATGGATAAATTATGGATATGAAAAGGCAAAAACTGACATACTAACATAAAAGAGAGCTGTTCAGAACCATATAATATATTAGTATACTCCATCCAAAGAGAGAAGAAATTAACTGAAGTGAATACAGAACAGAGTATATCAAGGAAGTAAAATTTCTTACTAGGTATTAAGCACAATTTTAAGACAGTGAAGTGTCTCACTGATTAAAGGGTAAGACTCATTGGGTAGTCTGTCTCAAACATGTACTTCTAAGTTAGTTGGGATGTTTTGGGCTATGGCTACTTGAAGCCATAACCAATAATGTCCTTTGTTCAAATTCTGTCATCATAAAGAAACATCATCTTGTAATTGGATTTCCTACAGAGACTTTCCACCCTGGAGTGTCCAGGATAAAGATTTTTATACTCTCGATTTAGATTTTTCATAGCAGTTCATTAAATTTATATTCTGGTTCAGGGTACTGTTGACTAATGAGTTCAGACCCAAATATCCAGTCCATGCGGGAGTATTGGGACCAAAACAAAGAAGATTCTTTTCATATAGATCTGAGGACTGGGTTCTATGTTCGTGGATTTCTCTATATAATGTCGACATTCTTTACTGGAAAACCTCTCAATCTATCGGATTGATGAGACAGAATTTTTCTGCTTTCTGACTTAAACTTCAACAAACCACTTGCCTTTTCACAAGTTTACTAACACTATTCTATGCTATAGTTTAACATTGCTATATACAGAGGGTAAAGTTAGAGGTTGAAAACAAGCGAATGAGGCAGGAGGGATGGTAATGGACCTGAGGTGATAGAGTGAAGAAAGATTTTCACCTTACATATTAGGAATGTCCTCTGGACATATGCATCTGTGGAAGGATGGTGATGATCACAAAGCTCCTGCGCACGACTCCCCATACACCCCTTGAGGCAGGATAAAATAGGGCATCA
This sequence comes from Myrmecophaga tridactyla, assembly GCA_004026745.1. NCBI lineage: Eukaryota > Metazoa > Chordata > Mammalia > Pilosa > Myrmecophagidae > Myrmecophaga > Myrmecophaga tridactyla. The sequence continues at coordinate 55,905 of PVIY010005237.1, forward strand.
ATACTGTGATCCCTGGTCTTCTATTCAGCTTCTAAAGAGCTAATGCTGAGCTTTAAACTTCAGCTGCAAACTTCAAGGGACAAGAAAATTTCCCCTAAAGTCCTAAAACCTCCCCAAATTATTGAACCCTCCCCAAAGCATAAAAGATAATAAAATCATGGCCCCAAACATACTGTTAGTTAATAGCAGAAAGAATGGGCTCATAAAAATTGCTATTTATCTGCCTAAAGGCAAACTTGAATATGTGATGGCAGGCCACAATCTCTGACACATATCCCTCCTTAGAACATAGAAGACCTGGTTACAAATCTTGTTAGACCCTAGAGTTGAAAAGTTACTGTGGAAACTTGCCAGTAGCAAAACCTACCTGCAAAGCAAGCTAACCCACCCCCACTCAGTGCGTGTCCCTCCTTTAGCATATCTGCGTTTACTTCTTTAATATGTATCCTTTCTGTTTTTCCTTAATAAACTTTACTACTTATTTCTACTGGCGCTCTCATCTCTAAATTTTTTTACTGTTGAGACTCCTGTACCTGGAACAGCGCTCAGCTGGCACTACTGTCAGAAGAGTATTAGTTATATTTCTAATTTCCTATTGTCAGTACACAATACATATATATAGCATATATATATACTATATGTATAAAGTATAGTATATTTATATAGTATATATGTATATCTTAGATTGTTTGAACTAAAGTGATGATTAAATACACAAAATTAGGGCAAATTTATGAAATCATAGTTTAAAAATAACTCATATTTATATAACAATGTTCAGAGTTTGCAGCACATCATCATCCAAATTAAATACTTTTACTTATACACCAATCTTTATAGTCCTCCTGATAATCTTTTGATTTTCTGTTTTATAGATTAGGAAACTAACATCCAAAGATTTGAGGTTCATGATCACTACAATTAGTTGCTCCAATAAGACATGTCTTTCAAAAGACTTTTTCTTTAATACTATAGAAACAGCCTATAATAGAAAATTTTATTTAAGTGAAAAGCAGAGGTAAGAAATGTATCTCTTTATTCTTTCTCTCATCCAAAATTGTGGAGGAGACAGTGCTATGGGAGGTTCCTGCATATAATACTCCCCTACTTCCCCATTTACTTCTCAGATTCTATCCACCTTCAGTAAACAACTTTGTGTGTTGCTAGCACAGGAATGGACAAAGTCTGTGATTCTGGAACCCACTTAAGCAGGAACAGTCATGGCTACTCTAGAACAGGTGGAAGATCTCCATAAGCAATAAGCTAAAGTGACAAAGAGAAATATGTCATGGCTCACCATGCTTCTTTCAGAAAGTTGTTGCTGCTCAGGGGAGATTATGAAGAATGTTTTAGATCTAATTACAAGGTTGCTGGTAGTGCAGGCACAAGAAGGCAAGAAAAGGAGCATGGTTCACAGGTGACTATCTCTGCCTAATTTACTAGTGCTCACGTTGTCTTTATTCATAAACAGATGTAGGAATGTTGATTTATTGTTTTAGATTACTGTTCAGTTTCCTAGCCTGCTCCAAGCAAATTTACAAGGGGTTCAGCCTAAACAATGGGTATCTACTTTAACTGAAATAGCCTCATCAGAAGGTCTACTTACGATGGGTTTACTTCCACAAGAATGGATTAGGTTTAAGAACCTTTTTTCTCTAAAACACATACAGCTTCAAACCACTACATATATGTCATTTAAATGAAAGTTTATATAAAGCTTCGTGCCACTTTTGGCTCTTAAATTTTTTTTTAATTTTAATTTTTATAATTTTTTGGCACGGGCAGACTCTGGGATTTGAACCTGGGTCTCTGGCATGACAGGCAAGAATTTTGCCACTGAGCCACCATTGCACCACTCAGATTTTGGCATTTTAAACTTCATTTTAATGGAAAGGAGGAAAACATTTCTAAAGAAGTCTAAAATATAAGTCAAGACAACAAGCACAGGAATACTTGATCTAGAACTAATACATATCTAATGCAGCTATATGTATATGCATAATCAGCATAGTCCCTTCACGGATCTAGATGATATAGCTACCTCATTGTCTGGACCCTGGATGTCCAACACTTGATTCTCAGGAGCAAGTGAAGGCTGTAATCATATGGTTCATCATGTGATTTTTCCATACAGGTGAGTGATTGAGGAAGAAGTACAGAAATATGAACATTATTATTTTATTCTTATTTATGCATTTGTTAAATATTATACTTGAAAAAGCAGCTACATGATCTCTAGTCAAATAATATTTATTGTTTCTGCTTCAGTAATCTCAATCTATGTATTTTGTTTTAATTTCATATTATGAACACATATGAACCTGCACATACACTCCCTTTATTCATTGAAAAAATAAAAGAAAGTTTTCTGTAAGATAGAAAAATCTAATATCATAATACTTCCTAGAGATAAACATGCTTTTTTTGCATTATATCAGATTTTTAATTATTACAATTGAGAAGATAAATGAAAGATAAAAAACAGAGTTATTGTATACTGTTTTCTGTTGATGAATATTAATTTATTTAATCTATCTATGATTTATGAAAATTGCTCAAATCATAATGAAGTCTAAAGGAAATAAAATTGTATAAAAATAATTTCACATTTCCAGGTATTTCTTTAAACTGAGTCTACAGAAATGGACTTGAAGGGCAAAATTATTGATTTTAAATAGAGACCATGTTGGAGTTCTAAGCAAAGTTATTTTTCATATATTATCTAATTTATCACCATAAATGCTAATATATTTCAGGCATTATCTCATAAATCCTGTTTATACTATCAGCCTCATAGTCTTTACTAATTTTAGATAGTTTTTATTATCCATTCTCATGCAGATGGATTTGTAACACCTTTCATCTTTACTAATTTTAGATAGTTTTTATTATCCATTCTCATGCAGATGGATTTGTAACACCTTTCATCTTTCAGACATTAAATTTTTCTGGATTGCAATGAGCTTGCCTTCAGTAAGCTACAGAATACAAATCCACTTTTAGAAACTATTGGTTAAACAAATGGAAGCCTCATGTATGCTTACATTACCTTGTTCAAATTTTCAAAATTACTTTTCCACAGGTTTTTAGATTTCTACATGAACAAAGAAGTCATCCAAGTACCACTTCTAAACCAAGGCAGTTTTCCAACATTGGTGATTGAGGACAAAGAAAAGCATATAAGAAGGGTTGCCAGATTGGCGGTAGATTGTTTGACTTATTTCCCCTGAACACAAAAACATTATTAAAATTGATATGAAGAGTGAGTGACATCAATGGCCATTATTTCACAATTTCAGGTGGCAAATAAAAAATAGGAAAAAAGGGGTCCCCCAAATGTGTACAAAGTAAGAGCCTAGGGAGATGATCTCTGTGTTGTTCAGATTTAGAGTGAAATTTTATAATGTGTCAATCAGTCCCATATATCAACAATATTTCTAGTGCTTATTAATATCTACTATATATATATCAAGATAATGTACAAAAGTCAAGCATATGCTCTGAAAAATCTGTCTTAATGTGGTTGATTTCATTGCCACTAAGCCAGTCAATGTAGCATTGCTGTGTACAAATAAAGCAAGTAAGATTATAAGGCATATATCATTTGATGCAACCTGTATTATCTAGGGTTCTCTAGAGAAACATAATCAGTTGGAGATATCCATAGATACAATATTTATAAAAGTGTCTTATGTAACCATGAGAATGTAGGGTCCAAGGTCTATAGAACAGGCCACAAGCTGGTAACTCCGAGGAAGGTCTGCAATGAACTCTCAGTAGAGGCTAGCTGGGCAACTGGGGGAGTGTAAGCATCCAAGGTCTGTAGGACAGGCCACAAGTTGGCAACTCTGATGAAGTTCTTCAAAGAACACTCAGGTGAGGCTGGCTGCACAACCATGGGAATGGAAGAGTCCAAAATCTAGAGGGCAAGCTATGAAGCTGGTGACTCCAAAGAAGGGTCAGGACAAATTCCACAGGAGAGGCTCACTGGATGAAGCAGCATCACTGAGAGAGTGATGGTGTCTCCTGAATCCACCTAGCAATACTCAACTGTCCCGCATACAACCAGAAATGCATTAAATCTCCCCAGAATAGGGATCAAATCCTTGGATAATATTTACTCTAAAACTTGATATTTTACAACTTAAATACTGTAATATGAACAAAACAGCATTACAGTCCTTGCTTCTATAACTGATCATGTGATCATAGTTTATATTTATCACTACCTTCTTCCAATACCCATTCCATACTCCTTTACCCTCAGCAAGCACTTCAGCTGGCTGTGGTTCTTTGCCGGATCTGTTGAACCAAACCTTCATTCCTAAAGTTTGAGAGCCATTGGTAGCCCTGCCTGGAAGGGGTTGTTGAAGTTTTCCAGTGATTTTTAATCACAGGGCATGCTAGCACTAAAAGATGCCCTAGGAGATCTCCTATAATGCAGGAATGCTTCTTTACCACCATTGTGTAGTTGCTGTCCTATTTCCCCCTGATAGTCAGGGTCAATCACCCCAGCCAGTAAAATAACCCCCTTCTTGGCTTGATGATCTAGGGGCATAAATAGCCCAAAGTGATCAGGTGACAGTCTTAGATTCCAGTTCAATGGAATTATTATTTCTTCTGGTGAGAGCACTCCCCCTTCTGGAACTAAAGTCTGTAGACCAGCAGACCTCAAGGTTGCAGGGACAGGAAGCAAAAATGTTCCCAGTGGATCACTACGGGAAATAGTGAGTGATATCACTCCCATTTTCCCATCTTGCTTCCTGGACCCCTGGATCCTAGTTATGGGAGAAACAGCACCATAACATGGAAGCTGATTCAGAGCATACACAGTATCCTGATGAATACGATCCCACCCTACAAGGTATTAGCCACCTAGTTGGCACTGTAATTGAGTTTTCAAAAGGCCATTCCACCATTTTATCAATCCAGTTGCCTCTGGTTGATGGGAAACAAGGTAAGACCAGAGAATTACATGAGCATGTGCTTGTTCCTGCACTGCATTTGCTGTGCAGTAGGTTCCTTGACCAGAAGCAATGCTGTGTGTAATACCATGAGGATGGTTAAGGCATTCTGTAAGTCCACAGATGGTAGTTTTGACAGAAGCATTGAATTCAGGGAAACAAACTCATATTCAAAGTATGTGTCTATTCCAGATCTGAGCTAAAACTCCAACAATTACCTGACTTCCATAAGCCCCCACTCTGAGCGGTGGACCCGAGTGATATTTTGTGTCCTCTGGAATTAATGTCACTTCTGAAGCAGTGTCTAATAATCCCTGATATATCTAATCATTTCCTTTTCTGCAATGCACAATTACACTGGTCAAAGGCAATACTTCTACTTGGAGAAGGCTTGGAGAAAGATTAACTGTATAGATTTGCGGCAGTATAACAAGGTCCTCCCCCAATGGGACCTTACCTCCCTCTCATTCAAGGGGCTTTGGGTCTATAAACTGTCTCAAATCTGGAAATTGATTAAGGGGACAAGGCTCTCTGTTTTTTGTAATTCAAGTTAGAGTTCTGTTTACTTGACTTAGAACTCTTTTGCTTTTACAGCTGAAACAAGAGTTTAGTAGACTGACCATCTATTGAACTTCTAGGTACCCTATGATCTACTGGCCAATGCCACAAGTCTCTGCAAGTCAGATTATTTTGACTCCTGCTTTGAGTCTGCTGTTCATTATGTTAGTCATGTACACCTTGTGTTTGGTGATTAAGTGCTGCCACTTGTGCCAACTCAGGATCTGATCACCCCATTGCGTTAAAGGATTCCAGCTTAGTAACAGCAGTTCCCACAGTTATATCTGACCTACAGAGAAGGGCAACTACAGAGTTCTTCAGGAATGATTGAGCTAGTCTCATAAATGTATTTCTTACAGTTCTGTTAAAAGGTGCATCCTGCAGATATTCCTGGGTGTATAAACAGGCTTTCCATGCAAATCCACTCTAACATTCCAATCTCTCTAAACAATTGGATCCCCTCATCGACATTATACCAGGGCAGTTCTGGCATTTCAACCTCAGGTAATGTTGGTCACATTTTGCTCCATGTTTCAGCCAACCATCCAAACAAACTGTTAATGCCTTTTCTAACCCCTTGAGCTATAATATTGAATGCAAAATCTGTGCTTAGTGGGCTCATATCAATAAATTCAACCTTATCCAGCATTATGGTCCTCCCACCATTATCCTACATCCTTAAAATCCATTGCCACACATATTTCTCTGATTTCTGTCTATATAAAATGAAAACTCATGCAGTTCCTTTGGAGTATAACATACTTTCTCATGGTTGGCACATTATACCTCACCTTTTGGGGCCTGTTGGGACTTTAGTCTAATTTTAGGTCTGGAAGTAATGAAGGGTGGTAGTGGTGGGTCGTGGAAAGAATTAGAAGTATCTTTCAAGCCAATTTCTTTAGGGCATTCATTTGCAGTTTTATATGGTGAAAGAGGATTAATAACTCTAGAGTTAATCACTTCAGGTGGAAGTTAGCTAGACAGCTCCTCAGGGCAGGCTGGACAGTGGGTGGCTGTGTCCCCATGGTAGATTATTACAGGGTTACCTAGAAAAGACTCAGCATGACTAAGGGTTTCAACCACTCCACCTAAAAGGTCTGAATCACTCTACTGCCCTCATTATTAATTCATATGTCGCTATCCCATTCTTCAGGCTCTTACTCCTTTCAAATCAATGCCCTCACTGAATAGGATGACAACATGCAAGTTGAGATTTCAGCTTACATTGTAAAGATGCTATTCTAAGAATAAGGTTTTGAGTAAGATTTTCACAGATTTCAAGTTTGTGGCTATAGGAAATAAGATTTTCTTTCAGGGCACTCAGAAACATTTACTTCTGTCATATGGTTTGTAAGCTTCTTATTTGAAGCCTTAAGCTCATTCCTTTCCCTCATCAATGTATACAATGTATCTAACAACAATGAACCAACATCTCTATACCTCCTATTTCCACAAAACTCCATAAAGGAGCATCAAAACATTATCTCCCAGGCCTGGCTTTATACATGGAAAGTACTTGAAGAATCAAAAGGTGATATTTTGACTACCTCTTTTGACAGCTCAACCCATGGATTGGCAGTGTCATTCTGATTATGGGAAACAGAGTCCTTTATGCCTTTGAGTCCAGTTAGAGTCAAAAACCAATCATAATGACCCATTTTTAAGATTCTGTTTCTTCTGGTACCAGGTTGTATTAGCTAGGGTTCTCTAGAGAAACAGAATCAGCAGGAGATATTCATAGATATAAAATTTATAAATTACCTTACATAACCATGGGAATGTAGAGTTCATGGTCTGTAGGGCAGCCCACAAGGTGGTAATCCCAATGAAGGTTTTCAACAAACTCTCAGGAGAGGTTGGCTGGGCACCATGGGAATATAATCATCCAAGGTCTGTAGAGCAGGCCACAAGCTGGCAACTCCAATGAAGCTCCTCAATGAACTCTCAGGACAGGCTGGACAGAAAACTCTGGGAATGGAAGCATCCAAAATCCAGAGGGCAGGCTATGATGCTGCCATCTCCAGTAAAGATTCTAGATGAACTCCACAGGATTGGCTCACTGGCTGAAACAGGGAGAGTGACTGTCTCTTCTGAATCCAGCTTAAAAACCTCCCAGTGATTTGATTCAGCATCATTCATTGCAGGAGACACTCCCCTTAACTGATTACAAATGCAATCAGCTGTGGATGCAGCCAACATAATCATGATTTAAGTCCATGAATTGTCCTCATAGCAACAGCCAGACAATTGGGCACCACCAACTGACCAAGTTGACACATGAACCTGACCATGACACACTCTGACACTAAAAGCATTTTCCTGTTTCTTTTAAAACCGCACTTGGAAAGTAAAGAGGAACAGGGTTTTGTTGTTGTTTGCCTTGCTTTATATAAGGTTAAGTAAGAGACTCATCAGATGAAAATCCAGAGTGGGGTGCTGCCATCATCTCTAGTGATAAGAAAAGGGACAGGGGATCTTCCATTGGGGAGTACCCTATTTCATTAATGTCTCTAATGCCATCCAAGACAGGACCAACTCATCCATGTACTGTCCTCGGCAGAGTTGTATATACAAGAGACTTTTGCCTTTACCTTAGGGAACTTAACTTCATGAAGAGATCTCATTGAGGTTTTATCTCCTGGGAGGTATCTTACAGTTGGAAAAGCCACTCTCTTACTTACAACAACCCAGGCTAAAAGTTCATAGGCATGTGAATATCTCTATCTGTTGGTTGTCTTTTTCAGTGTTGGCACACATGCTTTATAGTAGAAAGTCTGTAGTTAACTTTCCCAGACCACACCACTGGTCCAAGACATCTGAGTCTGCAATGCTCCATCATCAAACAGAAGCAGCAATCAAGCATAGGACACATAGGACCCGACTGGCTTCATTCTTATCTCTAAATACCAGGTTATTTATATATAAAGCAGCCTCTCAAAATCCATAAATAATAATTACCACTCTGGACTAAATGTGTCTGCTATAAGAGCTGGACCAGTTGCGGGACCACCCAGAATCATGAGTATCCCAAGGAACTGGGGTCCTGCTCTGAAAAAGGACTTTTTCATTGTTTCTGCGGTTTAAAACTGCTCTCACACCACAACTGCCCCATGCAAGGGTGGATTAAGCTTGTCTGAAGGACAAAGAGGCTGGACAGGTGAAGGGAGGTAATTCCCCCAAGGAATTCAGACCACAAGAATTGACGTGATTAAAGCCAGCCTATGAGGTGGTATGACGGTGGCTCAGTGACAGCCTACTCAACTGCAGACAATATTTGGAACTGACGTATCAGATAAGGGTCTACTATCCAGAATATATAGAGATTGTTCAATATCTAAATCTAATAATCACTGAAGCTGGAAAAACAAGACATATTTGAGACAACACAAGATTGAAGACACAACTTAATTTGCATGATAATATTTCAGAGAAAAACTGTGTGATTTTCCTGAAAATACTTTGAAAACTTAATATTAATTAATATTAATTTATTTAGCAGCTTAGTTAACCTTCAAAAATCATATCTTCAAAATGATATGCTAATTTACTCCTCTCCTATTACAATCTGTCCTTTTCACCACCTTTCAACACATGTAATGACATGCTCAAATTAGTGTTTTATAAAGATTTGTTTTGAATTATGTAGAATGTGTTAAAGGGAAACTGTGGAAGTGGCAGGTATAACAAAACTTCAAATTCAGAACATAATGTGAGACAACTTCCTCAATGAGTTTATGATCACAAAACTTTCACTTACAGCCAAGATTTTGTGGCAAGACCTGATTTACCTCAGTTTACAAACAACTGAAACAACAGGCAAAATACATGAAACAATTGCTAGGAAGACCTTAGAAATAAGTCAATGACAGGCAGAGATACTCTGATGTGTATAAGAAAACTGCCTAATTCACGACCACAAAGACTTTATCCTATAATTTTTCATGGAATGTATAAGACCTTTAGGCTTTATATTTAGGTTTCTGATTCCAAATGAGGTAATTTTTATAGCAGTGTGAGGTGTTGTACTGGTTTGAAGGTGTTAAGTACCCCCAGGAAAGGCATGCCCTTTAATCCTGATTCAATATCATAGGGTGGAAATCCATTTGATTACATTATCTCCATGGAGATGTACAGCTCCCAGTTGTGGATATTAGTTTGAATATTCTTCAGTGAGTAAAGTGAATAATTAAGAAATAGTGTTCTATAGATATTCTTAATTCTTGCCAAATTATTGGGGTGGGAATCTGAATTCCATAGATAGACTGTAGGAAATGATTTAGCCAAAGTGACTTGGAAAAACATTAGAATGAACTGCAAGAGGAGGCATCAAGTTAAATATTAAGGTGACATAAGAGAAAGGAAATGGATCCATTAGGATAGGAAAGATTTTTGTCAACAAGTAACTTGGTGTTTTACACACACATATACTCTGAGTTCCAATTAGTACTTTTAAACTAATAAAAAGTGTCTTGCTTACCCAATATAAATGTATTTTTTAAACATTTGATATATACTGTTCTACTGAAAAAATGTGTAACCAAAACTAGCAGAGTAAATATCAGCTCTTCTATGGTTATATGATTTTTATATTGATATTCTATATTTTAGAACACTACAAAACTAAGAATCAGGATTTGACACACTCAACATGTAAAGAAGATTTTAAGCTCAAAATTTGCAACTGTTTCTATACACATTGTAGAAAAAGAGGCATAGTAATTTAAGGAAGAACAAATCTCTGATCTTATTCCCTCAAACATATAATTTCCTAGAAGAGATTTTCCTATTTAAAATTATAGAATTAAAATAATAATTCATAAACATGGGGCTTCTAATTTCTTAGTCATATTTTTATCATATTCCCCTGATAGAATGATTCTTGATGCCATAAAGGAACCGCTAAAGGCTTTAAATCAATATCACACCTTTCTTGAGAAGTACTAAATTTAAGAGAGAAAGCCAGTGTTGAAGGTTTCAGGAAAAGTAATCCTATTCAGGAATAGTATCTACTTACAGCTCTCATTGGATAGGATAAAATAACAGCTAATTGTCATCATAATGAAATGTAATAATGAGATAAAAATTTTTGCTTCATTTCCCTCCTTTGCAATTATCAGCATGTCCTATTCAGGAATAGTATCTACTTACAGCTCTCATTGGATAGGATAAAATAATAGCTAATTGTCATCATAATGAAATGTGATAATGAGATAAAAGTTTTTACTTCGTTTCCTTCCTTTGTAATTATCAGCATGTGAAACCATTCACTTTCTTCATATCTGAATCATAAAACCCAATAACTTGGGTTTTATGACATTACAAGTTATGTCAGGAACTTAGTTTCCTTCCTCTTTTTAAACAGAGATAATGGATTCTTATAGTATGGTTACCTTAAATTAAATATAGAATACATATTCAGAGAAATATTGTGTGTACAAAAGCCTCTTAGTTTCTATTGGGAAATAAAAAGAATTATGAAATGCAGCCCCACTTCATGTGATATAATTGAATGAGGGGCAGATATGACACAGGCAGAAAAGTGCTCCTAAAACAATATTAAGTGACACATAATTTAGGCATTAAAGGATAAAGTTAAAGTTCATACTGATACTCTCTAAGGGATTCCTGAAGGTGCTGGTTAAAATATTTATATTCATGAAACACATTTGATGACAAATTTAACTACCATGTGATATATAAAAGATCTTCTAATTGAGTTAGATAGATGATTGACAACCATATAAGAAAACCAGAATTTCTTTTATATATCAGATAATCCTCAGATCAGTATGGACTAGAATCTGAGGTCTCCACATCCCAGAAGACACATCAGACTAAAATTTATTATGGCTGGTATCAATAAAATCACAACTAATCCTCATGCTTATGATCAAAAATGTTCAGGAGAATTATATAGACATCATACTTTCATAATAAAATCTCACCTACTTTGCTGAATCTTCCCTCTGGAGATAATTACAATTTGAAATTGAGAATTCTTCATCCTATGATAACAGAGCAGAACATATTTAAATTAGTTTGAGCGAATATTGAAATGAAAATGAAAGATCCAGAAGTTGTGTGATTGGCAAAGCTGGAGGAGGAAAGAGGTGTGTGTAAGTCAAAAGAGTTCTGAGCAAAGAACCTGTATCCATCATCATCTCACTATACAAGAAATTGGGATAAATTATCTGGCATTCTTAAAGAAGAAAAGGATGAGAAGGTGGACATGCTGATTTAAACAAATTGTTTCAGCTGATCTATTCATATGGTTCTGATGAAGTAAAGCATGCCATGAATAAGTTGGTATAGAGTCTAGTGCGCAGTTTTGAACACCAACTAGTTTGATAAAGGTAAAATGAAATTTGAAATCAACCCCCCTGATGATATAAAATGGAAAAAGTCCTAGGAAAGTTAATTCTCTATTATAGAAAAAACATTCAAAAATAAAGAAGGTATGTTGAAGTGTCATTGTCAATAAGGATGGAGATGATATTGCAAGTAAGGAAGAAGCAGTATTTTGTTTTGTTTTTTTAGAATATTAAACAAACAACCTTGCTCAACAGCAATTGATTGAGAACTGTCTTATGCTGTTATGTTCTGGAGATTCCTTGATCACAATTGGGATCATAATTACAGAAAATAAAAATGCCAAATGATAAATAAATAAATTGTAAGTAAGATCTTCATAATTTCTCATCAATTTTCAGAACTCTGTAAAGTAGATATTTAATTCTGTATTTTTTTTCAAATGTAGGAACTGGTTTGAATGTTCAAATAATTGCTAAGTCAACCCAAAACAAAAGTAAAGGAAGTCCAAATTCTTTCCTAGTTCTAATAAAGTAAGTGAGCAGTGAATTGAAATTCTAGTATGTGTGTGAAATAGGAAAAATTATGCAAATTCTTTGAGCCAATATTTCTTCACAAAAGAATAGCATGAGGACATTTCCACCTAACTCAAGAACATTTGAGAAATACATAAGACAATATTATGGTAAACACTCGGCCTATACACCAATAATTCAATTAAAACCATTTTCTGTCCTCTATTCCAGATACTGTCTGATTCTATAATTCTGTTAATTTCTTTCATTGTTTAAATTCCTATATTGTCCACCTAGATCTCAACACTTCAGAAAGTTCTCAAAGAGAAATATGTATTTTAATCACTATCATAATATATTTGCTCACATGCTCTCTACTGAAAAGAGGTATTCTCTGTTTTGGTCTTTCTGGTGACTGTCTAATAATTACATTTTTTTACTTTTTTATTATATAATATATATATATACAAAGCAAAGAAAGAAAAAAGCAATAGTTTTCCAAGTAGTTAAGGACAGATCCCAGAATTTGTCATAGGACACCATATGTTCACCTCAGATTTTTTCTTCTAACTACTCCAGAATATAGGAGGCTAGAAGGAATAAATATTTTTGTCATCACAATTGACTATTTTTCTTTATGTAGAAAAATAACATTTATACAAAAAAGCAATAACTTTCAAGGCATAGCACAACAATTAATTGCAGAACTGATTTCAGAGTTTGGTACAGGTTACAATTTCACAATTTTATCTTTTTATTTTTGATTCTCTAAGATGCAGGAGACAAAAGAAATATTAATTCAGTGATTCTACAGTCATATTCATTTGTTAAACCTGCCTTATCTGTATAACTCCACCATCACCTCTGATTTTCTATCCCACTCTTTAGGGACCTTTGGCCTATGGCTATTCTAATTTTTCCATGTCAGGAGGGATGGGAGTAATCAGGGGTAGGGATATGGAACTAGCTGATGTTCTATAAAGCACTCTAGGTTTCAGGAATTATCTGGTCAGGGATACATCTGGAGGTTGTAGCTTTCTGGAAAGTTATCCTAGTGCATGGAACCTTTGTAGATTCTTATGTATTGCCCTAGTATTCTTCATGACTGGCTGGAATGGTTTTGGTTGGAGTTTGGCAAATATTGATAGGTAGCAATGTCTAACTGAAGCTTGCATAAGAGTGACCTACAGAGTAGCCCTCAACTTTATTTGAACTCCCTCAGCCACAGATACTTTATTAGTTACACTTCTGTCCCCCCTTTTGGTCAGAATGGAAGTGTAGATCCCATGGTGTCAGGGACAGACTCATCTATGGGTGTCATCTCCCTCACCACCAGGGAGACTTTCCCCCTGTGATGTCATGTCCCACATAGGGGGAAGGACAATGATTTCACTTACACAGTTGGGCTTAGAGAGAGTGAGGCCAAATCTGAGCAACAAAAGAGGTCCTCCAGTAGTAACTCTTAGGAATACCTATAGGTAAGCTAAACTTCTCCACTGCTTACATAAGTTTCACAAGAGTAAGCCTCAAGATCAAGGGCTTGGCCCGATTTGGGTGTCTCTAGTGTAGGACATGGTATCAAGAGATTCCCTGATGGTAAAGTTTAATACTTCCATATTTTTCTCTCATCCCTCAAGGGGTTTTGCCAATCTTTTTTATTATATGTTTAATATATTCTAGGATGTATACAGGCATTACCTTAAGCTATACAGGATTGTAGGCCCTCATTCTTATTCTGGGCTCTCTGTGTTTCAATTGTTCAACTGATCTGTGCAGACACTTTGAGTTAGATTATATGCTACAGAAAATTTAGGCTGCAGGTAAAATAGAACTTTCTTCCTTTGAGCTCAAAGAATAGGTTCGGTTCTAAAATGCACTGTCTTCTTTACCCCTGTCTTCTGAAGTACTTTAATCCTGATCCAATGAGCCTCATTCTTATCTCTAAATACCAGGTTATACAAATATGAACCAACCTCTCAAAATCCAGAAATAATAATCACCACTCTGGAGTAAATGTGTCTGCTACAAGACCTAACCATCTAGGCCCCCGTTTTCATATAAGCATTTTCTGAGAAAAAAAAAAGACCATACAATAATTGTTCTTTCACTTATGGCAAAATTTGCCTCACCAAATATCCCATATGTTCATTCACATTGTTGTATGACTCACTACTTCATTCCTTTTAGTAATAGCACAATATTTAATCATATGTATACACCATCATTCAACAATCTACTTCTCAGTCAGTGCATCTTTGAGCCACCTGCATTCATTAGGCATCATGCATAATGCCCAAAGTCCACAGTCTATCAACACTCTCACCTTTAGATAACTTCTTTGTTCCCAAGAGAAAGACAATCAATAAACACATCACCACCAAATAGAAAAGCTAAACCTCCCCTTGATTCTTGTCCCTCCCATTATTTACTTCTGCTCTTGCTGTGGTTCTGCTGAAGTTTTTCTGTTGAACATATCCCATAGAATGCAATAGCAGTTTTCCTCCTATACTCTGGACATAGACACTCTTTGTACATGATTCATAACTTTGAATTAGTGCTTTCAAGAACTAATTTATATTTCTAGCATTAATCAGTGGGAAACATAGGTCTGAAAAAAACTTTTCAATCATGTTCACCTTCAATATGGTAATGTTACTTGTAGACCCCCTGGTGAACCACCTTCACTCCTATCTGTTCCATTACATTTGAGTTTAACCTCATTAGCTAACCAGTCACCCATCTCTAGCTTCAACATATATCTGGAAGTCCCCTATATTCTCTATTATAAGCCCCTGATTTTACTTAAACCATGGTCATAAAAGTGGAATCATACCATATCTATCCTTTTGTGTCTGGCTTATTACACTCAGCATTAAGTCCTCAAGGCTCATCGACCTAGGCATGTGCTTCAGGATGTCATTTCATCCTACTGCTGCAAAATATTCCATTGTATGTATATATCATATTTTTTAGTCCACTTATCTGTTGATAGGCATTTGGCTTGTTTCCATCCTTTGGTGAATGTGAATAATGCTGCTATGAACATTGGTGTGCAAATGTCTGTTTGTGTCATTGCTTTCAGCTCTTCTGGGTATATAACAAGTAGTACTGTTGCTGGTTCATAGGGCAACTCAACATTTAGTTTCCTAAGGAACTGTCAAACAGTCTTCCATAGTGGTTGCACCATTATAAATTCCCACCAGCAATGCTTAAGTGTCACATTTCTCTACATTCTCTCCAACATCTAGTTTCCTCTTTGTTTGATTGCAGCCATCCTTGTAGGTGTGAGGTGGTATCTCATTGTAGTCTTAATCTGCATTTCACTTCTAGCCAATTTAAATGAACATCTCTTCATTGCTTTTGAGCCATCTGCATTTGCTTTTCAGTAAAATGCCTAGTCATATCTTTAGCACATTTTATTATAGGGTTGTTTGTTCTTTTGTTGTTGAGTTGCATGATTTCTTTGTGTATGCAGAATATCAAACCTTTGTCTGATATGTGATTTCCAAATAGTTTCTCCCATTGTGTTGGCTGCCTCTTCACCATTTTGAAAAATTCTTTTGAGGTGTAGAAGCATGTGATTTTGAGAAGGTCTCGTTTATCTATTTTTTCTTTTGTTGCTTGTGCTTTGGGTATAAAGTTTAGCTAGCTATCCCCTATTCTAGGTCTTCAAGATGTTTCTCCACATTTTCTTAAAAGCTTTATGGTGTTAGTTCTTATATGTAGAAGTTTGATCCACTTTGGTTAATTTTTCTATACAGTGTAAGGTAGGGTTCTTCTTTCATTCTTTTGGCTATGGATATCCAGTTCTTTTGTGCCCATATATTGAAAAGACAATTTTATCCCAGTTCAGAGGATTTGGGGGCCTTGTCAAAAATCAGTTGACCATGGACTTGGTGTCCTATTTTTGCACTCTCTATTCTATTCCATTGGTCAATGCTTCTATCTTTGCCAGCACAATACTGCTTTGACCATTGTAGCTTTATAATAGGTTTTAAAGTCAGGTAGTGTTAATCCTCCCAATTCATTCTTCCTTATAAGTATGCTTTTAGGTGTTTGCGGTCTCTGAATTTGTATCTAGGTTTTCCAAGTCTTCAAAGTAAGTTATTAGAATTTTGATTGGTAATGTGTCAAATCTGTAGATCAATTTGAGGAGAATTGACACCTTAACTATATTTAGCCTTCCTATCCATGAGCAGGAATGTCTTTCCACCTATTTAGACCTTCTTTGATTTCTCTGAGCAATGTTATATAATTTTTTGGTGTACAAGTACATTTCATCCTTAGTTAAGGTCATTCCTAAGTACTTGATTATTTTAGTTCCTATTTTGAATGGAATTTTTTCCTTAACTGACTCCTCAGCTAGGTCATTTCTAGTGTATAGAAACATTACTGATTTTTGCACATTGATTTTTTATCCCACCACTTTGTTGAATTTATTTATTAGCTCAAGTAACTTTGCTGTAGATTTCTCAGGGTTTTCCAAGTCATCTTCAAATAATGAAAGTGTTACTTCTTCCTTTCCATTTCCAATGCTTTTATTTTTTTGTCATGCCTCATTACTTTAGCTATAACTTCTAGCACAATGTTGAATAATTGTGGTGACAGAGGGCATCCTAGTCTCATTCCTGATCTTGGGGGGAAAGCTTTCAGTCTTCCTCCATTGAGTACAATGCTGGCTATTGGTTTTCATATATTTGCTTTATCACACTGAAGTAGTTACCTTTGATTCCTATCCTTTGAGGCATTTCTATCATAAAAGATATTGGGTTTTGTCAAATGCTTTTTCAACATCAATCAAGGTGATGTGATTTTTAGCTTTTGGTTTATTAGTATGCTGTTTTACATTTATTAATTTTCTTGTGTTGAACCATTCTTGCATTCCTGCTATAAACCCCACTTGGTTGTGGTGTATAATTCATTTAATGTGTGGTTGGATTCAATTTGCAAATGTTTCATTGAGAATTTTGCATCTATGTTCATTGGAGAGATGGGTCTGTAGTTTTCCTTTCCTATTGCACCTTTAACTAGTTTGGGTATTAAAATGATATTAGAGTCATAAAATGAGTTTGGTAGTATTCCTTTCTCCCCACTTTTTTTTTTGAAAAGTTTGAGCAGGATTGGTGTTAGTTCTTTGTGTATGTTTCATAAAGTTCTCCTGTTAAGCCACCTGGGCCTGGGATTTTCTTTGTAGGAAGATTTTTGATGACTGATTGAATCTCTTTATTTGTGATTGGTTTTTGAGATCTTCTACTTCTTCCTGAGTCAGTGTAGCTTGATCATGTGTTTTCAGGAATTTGTTTATTTCATCTAAGTTGTCTAGTTTGTTGGCATATAGTTGTTCATAGTATCATTTATGATTTACTTTACTATTTCAGTGTCTGTGGTAATGCATCCCTTTGCATTTTTTATGTTGCTTATGTGCATCCTCTCTCTACTTTTCTCTGTCAGTCTTGCTACTGGCCCATCAATTTTATTGATTTTCTCAAAGAACCAACTTTTGTTTTTATTGATTCTTCTTATTGTTCTCCCATTCATTAACTGTGCCTTCATCTTTGTTATTTCTTGTGCTGGCTTGAAAGGAAGTATGCCCCCTAAGAAAAGCCATGTTTAAATATAAATCCCATTTCATAAAGGTAGAATAATCTGTATTCAATACTGTATGTTTGAAACTGTAATGAGATCATCTCACTGAATGATGTGATTTAGTTAAGAATGGTTGTTAAACTGGATTAGGGGATGATATGTCCCCACCCATTTGAGTGGGTCTTGATTACTTTCTGAAGTCCTATAAAAGAGGAAACATTTTGGAGAAAGAGACTCAGAGAGAGTGGCACTATGAAGCAGAGAGTCCACCAGCCAGCGACCTTTGGAGATAAAGAAGGAAGACACCTCCCGGGGAGCTTCTTGAAACCAGAAGCCAGGAGAGAAAGCTAGCAGATGATGCCATATTCGCCATGTGCCCTTCCAGCCGAGAGAGAAGCCCTGACTGTGTTCACCATGTGCCTTCTCACTTGAGAGAGAAACCCTGAACTTCATCGGCCTTCTTGAACCAAGGTATCTTTCCCTGGATGACTTTGATTGGTCACTTCTATAAACTTGTTTTAATTGGGACATTTTCTCGGCCTTAGAACTGTAAACTAGCAACTCATTAAATTCCCCTTGTTAAAAAACATTCCATTTCTGGTATATTGCATTCCGGCAGCTAGCAAACTAGAACATTTCTCTTCTTATTTTTGTTTGGAGTCAGTTTGCTTTCTTTCTCAAGGTCCTCCAGGTGAGCAGTTAAGTCCTCAATTTTTGTTCCTTCTTGTCTTTTAATATAGGCATTTAGGGCAATAAATTTGCCTTTCAGCACAGTCTTGGTTGCATCCCATAAGTTCTGATATGCTGTATTCTCATTTTCATTCATCTCCAGATAGCTGGTGATTTCTCTAGAATTTTTTTCTTTGACACACTTCTTTCCTTAAGGGTATGTTATTTAGTATCCATGTATTTGTGAAAGTTCTCATTCTTTGGTGGTTATAGATACCCAGCTTCATTTTGTTGTGATCAGAGAAAGGGCTTTGTATAATTTCAATTCTTTTAAATTTATAAAGACTTGTTTTGTGCCTGAGGATAGGCTCTCTCCCAGAGAATGTTCTATGAGCACGGGAGAAGATTATACAACCTGGTGTTTTGGGGTGTAATGACCTATGTATGTCTGTTAGGCCTGATTCATTTATGAAGATGTTTAACCTTTCTGTTTCCTTGTTGATCTTTTGTCTTGTTGCTCTATCTATAGAGGAGAGTGATGTATTGATGTCTCCTACTATTATAGTTCAAAATCTATCACTCCCTTCAGTTTTACCAATGTCTGCCTCATGTACTTTGTAGCTCCTTGATTAGGAGCATAAATATTTATGATTGTTATTTCTCCTTGATGAAGTGTCTCTTTTATTAACATATAATGCCCTTCTTTGTCTCTTATAAGGTCTTTATAGTTAAAGTCTATTTTCTCCATTAGTATCGCTACTCCTGCTTTTTTAGTTACAAATTGCATGGAACATCTTTTTCCATCCTTTCACTTTCATTCTATTTGTAAACTTGTGTCTAAGATGAGTCTTTTTTAAGCAGCCTATAGCTGGATTGTATTTGTTAATCCATTCTGACAATCTGGATCTTTTAACTGATAGGGTTTTTTTTTTCCGTTAACATTCAAAGCTATTACTGAAAAGGCATTTCTTGAATTTGCCAACTTATCTTTTAAACTTTATTTGTCAGACCTATATATTCTTTTCCCTCTTTCTCTTTTTATCCTTTAAGTTGCCCTTAATGGTACTCTTCAATTCTGTGCACTCCTCCATACCTCCCTCACCTGTCTTTTTTTTTTTTTTTTAACTGGCAGAACTCCCTTTAGAAAATCTTGTAGGGCTTGTCTATTGTTGACACATTCTTTCAGGACTTGATTATCCATTAAAATTTTAATCTTTCCCTCAATTTTGAAGGAAAACTTGACTAGGTTAAAATTCTTGACTGGAGGTTTTTTCTTTCTGGATCTTAAATATATTGTACCACTGCCTGCTCACCTCCATAGTCTCAGTTGAGTAGTCTCAACTCAGTCTTATGTAATTACGTTGTATGTGGTAGATTCTTTCTCTTGCTGCTTTCATGACTTTCTTCTTCTCTTCAAAATTTGATAAACTGATGACTGTGTTTCTTGGGGTAAGGTTAATTGGGATTTACTCTATTTGAAGTTCATTGAGCTTCTTTGGCTTGCATATTTGTGTCCTTTATAAGGTTGAAGATTCCCCCTATTATATCCTAACTAATCTTCCCAGCTGTTTACTCTTCTTTTCTCCTTCTGGGACACCAATGATTCTTATGTTTCTGCACTTTCTCTTGTCCATAATTTTTCTGAGATCCAATTCAAATTTCTCCATCTTTTTTGCCATTTGCTGTTTTGAGTGTTCAAAATCAGTTGTCCTGTCCTCTAGTCCACCTATTCTTTTTCTGCCTCTGCAAATATGTTGTTGTGTGTCTCTAGTATGTTTTTTATTTCATCTACAGCATCATTAATCTCTGTGACTTTTTTTCTGTTTATTCTTTCAAAATCCTCTTTATGCTCCTCTAGTGACTTCTTGATCTTCTTTATGTCATTAGCATCCCACTTATTTTATTTAGTAGAGGTATATGAACATCTTTGATTAGTTATTCCAACATCTGTGTCTGGTCTGGTGCTTTAATTTGGTCATTAGGTTGGGTCATATCTGTCTGCATTGTGATATGTTTAGTGCTCTGCTGCTGTCTTCATTGCATGTAAACTTCTTGAACGGTTTACTTTGGAAGTTTATTTCTTTCAGTTGCCTAAAGCTTTTTATTTGTGGGAAGATGTGAAGCAGGATGCAGCCACAGGGTGGGGCACAACAGCATCATAATGCATTGTATTGCAAGTATAGGAGCAGGTTAGGGATGTCGTGTTGAAGCTTGTAAGCATGGTGCCTTGAAGAAGGAGGATGTGGCTGTGAGTGTGCATGAGTCTGGTGGGTGGGGCCCTGGTGTGTGCTAGTCTAGGATGCAGGCCCTTTTTGCAGATATGCAGAACTCAGGGTAATGGGCTGGCATTGCACCTGTGTGGGCTGGGGGCAGATGTGACCCATCTGTGCAGATAAGTGCTTCCCCAGAACTCGGGTGTGTGTGTGCATGCACAGATCTGGGGGCTGTGTGCATGTGCAGATCTGGGAGGGCCATAAACTAATGCTCACCTGTGCAGACGTCAAGGGCAGCAAGGTGGGGTTGCATGTATGTGTGGCCTGGGGGCAGGTATAGCTGGGTACAGAGTTAAGCACTTAAGACTTTGTGTGCTTGTGACCACCTGCATATGGCAGTGACTGGGAGGTGGGTTTCAGAATGGGTGGTCGAAACTGCACTTTTGCTGGAGAGGTGGGTTGGGCTGCGATGTGAGTGTTTGGGTGGAGTTGCAGGGAAGGGGCACTTGGACCTTTGGGGTGGGTGGGTGATGGGGTTCATATGCGTAGGGTGTGGCGTGAATCACGGGTCACAGGACTGCTCCGGTGAGGGTAGCACATTCAAAGAACATGGTTTCGTTTACTTTCTGGTCATCCCTGTCTCCTTGTCCATGCACTCCTGAGGCTTCTGGGCTTTTGAGTTTAGGCTGTTTGCACCAGTCAGACTGTCTTCAGTTTTCTGCTTTTCATTTCCTCAGCTTTGGCAGCCAGGACCACCCTGTATGGTGCAGAAGACTCTCACAGATCACTTACACCCTTGAATAACCATCTCCATTGCCCTCCCTTCCCTTGTCTAGCTGTTGCTCAGAGCAGGGTTGAACTCAGTCTATGGTATACCACCATCTTTCACCTTTAGAAGCACCTTTAATGTAGAAGTATGTTTCTCAATTGCTTTCTTTTGTTGCCTGTATTCCATCTAAATATATTGATATCAGTTATAAGACTACCATTCTGAAGGAAAACAGAAACCCTTTTGAAGGCCAATTAGGATATCTGGTTTGTAATAATGATGTAGCTATGCAAGCCCAGCTTTTAAGGGGGAGGGCTTGAAAGAAGTTAGACCATGTGATCTGTAGGGAAAATCACGTATAGGAAGCTTAATCTAGACCTTGATAAATAGAGTGTACCCTAAAGGAATTTGATGTCCCTGAACATACAGAAGCATCTGAAGAGAAAATGTGTTTGGAAAAGCAGAAGAAGGTAAATAAGGATGAAATGACTTCTTGACAATATGCTCTTGAGAAGCAAGTAATGGTAGTAAAGCTTTCGGGTAATATGAATGCATCATATACTTGTGGCTTCCTGGTGGACAATTTTAGTAATTACTCAGTTGGCTTGAGCTTTGCCTCAATACTATCTGTCACAGGAATATATTAGGAAATTTGTATTGAGATCATCACACAAATAATGTCAATAAAATGTGAAAAGGCATTAAAATTGGCACCCAAATTGCTCTTTCAAAATTAAAAGTATACTAATTTTACTGATTTTCATCTGATGAGTCTCTTACTTAGCCTTATATAAAGCAAGGTAAACAACAACAGAACCATGTTCCTTTTTACTTCCAAGTGGGGCTTTAAAAGAAACAGGAAAATATCTTCAGTGTCAGAGTGTGTCATGGTCAGGTTCATGTGTCAACTTGGTCAGTTGGTGGTGCCCAATTGTCTGGTTGGGCAAGTACTGGTCTGGCTGTCGCTGTGAGGACATTTCATGACTGAAATCTTGATTATGTTGGCTGCATCCACAGTTGATTGCATTTGTAATCAGTTAAAGGGAGTGTCTTCTGCAATGAGTGATGCTTAATCAAATCACTGGTAGGTTTTTAAGTCAGATTCATAAGAGACAGTCATTCTCCCTGTTTCAGCCAGTGAGCCTCTCCTGTGGTGTTCATCCAGATCCTCCACTGGAGGTACCAGCTTCACAGACTTCCCTCTGGATTTTGGATATTCCATTCCCACAGTTATCCAGCCAGCCTCTCCTGAGAGTTCATTGAGGAGATTCATTGGAGTTGTCAGCTTGTGGCCTGCTCTACAGACCTTGGATGATTACATTTCCATGGTGCTTTTATAAATTTTACATCTATGAATATCTTCAGCCAAGTCTGTTTCTCTAGACAGCCCTAGTTAATACAAAGAAACAGAATCTTAAAAATGGGTTTTTACGATTTTTTTTTAACTCTAACTGGACTCAAAGGCATAACGGATTCTGTTTCCCACACCCACCATCCTTCATTATTTCCAGACCTATAACTAGACTAAAGTCCAAACAGTCCTCAAAAGGTGAGGTATAATGTGTCACCCTTCAGGAGGCATGTTATACTCCAAAACAACTGCATGAGTTTTCATTTTATATAGACAGAAATCAGAGAAATATGTGTGGCAATGGATTTTAAGGGTGTGGGATAATGGTGGGAGGAACATCATGCTGGATCAGGTTGAATTTATTGATATGAGCCCACTAAGCACAGATTCTGCATTCAGTGTTGTAGCTCAAGGGGTTAGAAAAGGCATTAACAGTTTGTTTGGATGGTTGGCTGAAACATGGAGCAAAATGTGACCGACATTGCCTGAGGTTGAAATGCCAGAACTGCCATGGTATAATGTCAATGAGGGGATCCAATGGCTTAGAGAGATTGAAATGTTAGAGTGGATTTGCATGGAAAGCCTGCTTATACACCCAGAAATGCCTGCAGGATGCACCTTTTACCACAACTGTGAGAAATAAATTTATGAGACTAGCTCTCATAAATTCCTGAAGAACTCTGTAGTTGCCCTTCTCTGTAGGTCAGATATAACTGTGGGAACTGCTGTTACTAAGCTGGAATCCTTTAATGCAATGGGGTGATCAGATCCTGAGTTGGCACAAGTGGCAGCACTTAATCACCAAACACAAGGTGTACAATGGCTAACATAATGAACAGCAGACTCAAACCAGGAGTCAAAATTATCTGACTCACAGAGACTTGTGGCATTGGCCAGTAGATCATAGGGTACCTAGAAGTACAATAGATGGCCAGTCTACCAAATTCTTGTTTCAGTTCTATAAGCAGAAGAGTTGTAGGTCAAGTGAACAGAACTCTAACTTGAATTACAAAAAAAACAGAGAGTCATAGCCCCTTAATCAGTTTCCAGATTTGAGACAGTTTACAGATGCAGAGCCCCTTGAATGAAGGGAAGGCCAGTTCCCTTTGGGGGAGGACCCTGTTATATTGCCATAATTTATACAGTTAATCTTCCTCCAAGCCTTCTCCAAGGAGAAGTATTGCCTTTGACCAGTGTAACTGTGCATTGCAGAAAAGGAAATGATCAGATGTATCAAGGATTATTAGACACTACTTCAGAAGTGACATTAATTCCAGGGGACACAAAATGTCACTCGGGTCCAGCAGTCAGAGTAGGGGTTTACGGAATTCAGGTGATTGATGGAGTTTTAGCTCAGATCTGGAATAGACACATACTCTGAATATGAATTTGGTTTCCCTGCATGCAATGTTTTGCAAAAACTATCATCTGTGGACTTACAGAATGCCTTAACCATCATCATGGTATTACACACAGAATTGCTTCTGATCAAGGAACCTACTGCACAGCAAATGCAGTGCAGGAACAGGCACATGCTCATATAATTCTCTGGTCTTACCATGTTCCCCATCAACCAGAGGCAGTTGGATTGATAGAATGGTGGAATGGCCTTTTGAAAACTCAATTATGGTGCCAACTGGGTGGCTAATACCTTGTAGGGTTGGGGTCGTGTTCATCAGGACATTGTGTATGCTCTGATCAGCATCCATGTTATGGTGCTGTTTCTCCCATAGCCAGGATCCATTGTCCAGGAAAAAGGAGTGAAAATGGGACTGAATCACTATTACCCCTAGCGATCCACTAGGAATATTTTTGCTTCCTGTCGCTGCAATCTCGAGGTCTGCTGGTCTATATGTTTTAGTTCCAGAAGGGGGAGTGCTCACACCAGAAGAAACAATGATTCCATTTAACTGGAATCTAAGACTGTCACCTGATCACTTTGAGCTATTCATGCCCCTGGACCATCAAGCCAAGAAGGGGATTACTTTACTGGCTGGGTGATTGACCATGACTATGAGGGAGAAATAGGATGGCAACTACACAATGGAGGTAAAAAAGAATTTTCCTGGAATATAGGAGATCTCCTAGGGCATCTTTTTGTACTAGCATGCCCTGTGATTAAAAATCACTGGAAAACTTCAACAACCCTATCCAGGCAGGCCTACCAATGGCTCTTAAACTTCAAGAATGAAGATTTGGTTCACCTGAACAGGCAAAGAACCACAGCCAGCTGAAGTGCTTGCTGAGGGTAAAGGAATATGGAATGGGTATTGGAAGAAGGTAGTGATAAATATAAACTATGATCACATGATCAGTTATAGAAGCAAGGACTGTAATGCTGTTTTGTTCATGTTACGGTATTTATGTTGTAAAATATCAAGTTTTAGAGTGAATATTATGCAAGGACTTGCACTCTATTCTGGGGAGATTTCATACATTTCTGGTTGTATGCAGGACAGTTGAGTATTGCTAGTGGATTCAGGAGAGACTGTCACTCTCCCTGCTTCATCCAGTGAGCCTCTCCTGTGGAGTTTGTCCAGACCCTTCTTTGGAGTCACCAGCTTCATAGCTTGCCCTCTGGGGTTTGGACTCTTCCATTCCCGTGGATGTGCAGTCAACCTCTCCTGAGAGTTCTTTGAGGAACTTCATCAGAGTTGCCAACTTGTGGCCTGCCCTACAGACCTAGGGTGCTTACACTCCCCCAGTTGCCCAACTAGCCTCTACTTAGAGTTCGTTGCAGATCTTCACCAGAGTTACCAGCTTGTGACCAGTTCTACAGACTTTGGACCCTATGTTCCCATGGTTACATAAGGCACTTTTATTAATATTATATCTATGGATATCTCTTGCTGATTCTGTTTCTCTAGAGAACCCTAGCTAATACAGGTTGCATCAAATGATGTGCCTAATAATCTTACTTGCTTTATTTGTACACAACAATGTTACATTGATTGGCTTAGTGGCAATGAAATCAACCACATTAAGACAGATTTTACAGGGCATGTGCTTGACTTTTGTACATTTTATCTTGATATATATATATATATAGTAGATAATAATTAGCTCCTAGAAATCTTGTTGATATATGGGACTGATTGACACATTATAAAATTTCACTATAAATCTGAACAACACAGAGATCATCCCCCTAGGCTCCTACTTTGTACACATTTGGGGGACCCCTTTTTTTCTATTTTTTATTTGCCCCCTGAAATCGTGAAATAATGGCCATTGATGTTCACTCACCCTTCTTATCAATTTTAATAATGTTTTAGTGCTCAGGGGAAATAAATCAAACAATCTCCCTCCAATATAGCAACCCTTCTTATATGCTTTTCTTTGTCCTCAATCACCTATGTTAGAAAACTGCCTTGTTTTAGAAGTGGTACTTGGATGACTTTTTTGTTCAACATAGAAATCTAAAAACCTGTTTAACACCCATTTTAAAAATTTGACCAAGGCCATGTAAACATACATGAAGCTTCCATTAGTTTAACCAATTGTTTTTAAAAGTGGATTTGTATTCTGTAGCTTACTGAAGGAAAGAGTTTAGCAATCCAGAAAAATTTAATGTCTGTAAGACAAAAGATGTTACAAACCCATCTGCATGAGGATGGATTATAAAAGCTATCTAAAATTAGTAAAAACTATGAGGCTGATAGTAAAAACAGGATTTTTGAGATAATATATTAAATATATTAGCATTTATGGTGATAAATTAGTTTATATATGAAAAATACCTTTGTTTAGAACTCCAATTCACAGGAGTTCAAAATCCTGGGTTCAAATCCCAGGGTCTGCCCATGTCAAAAAAATATAAAAATTAAAATTAAAAAAAACAAAAAGCCAAAATTGGCATTGAGCTTTATATAAACTTTCATTTAAATGACATATATGAAGTGGTTTGAAGCTGTATGTACCCTGGAAAATAATGTTCTTAAATCTAATCCATTCTTATGGAAGTAACCCATTGTAAGTAGTACTTTCTGATGAGGCTACTTTAGTTAAAGTGTGACCCATTGTTTAAGCTGAACCATGTGGAAATTTGCTTGGAGCAGGCTAGGAAATTGAACAATAATCTCAAATAATAAATCAACATTCCTATGTCTGTTTATGAATAAATACAATGTGAACGCTAGTAAATTAGGCAGAGGAAGCCACCTGGAAACCATACTCCTTTTCTTGCCTTCTTGTGCCTGCACTACCAGCAACCTTGTGATTAGGCCTAAAACATTCTTCATAATCTCCCCCGAACAGCATCTTTCTGAAAGAAGCATGGTGAGCCATGATATGCTTCTCTTTGTCACTTTAGCCTATTGCTTATGGAGATCTTCCACCTGTTCTAGAGTGGCCATGACTGTTCCTGCTTCAGTGTGTTCCAGAATCACAGACTTTTCCATCCCTGTGCTAACAACACACAAAGTTGTTTACTGAAGGTAGATAGAATCTGAGCAGTAAATGGGGAAGTAGGGGAGCATTATATGCAAGAACCTCCCATAGCACTGTCTCCTCCACAATTTTGGATGAGAGAAAGAATAAAGAGATACATTTCTTACCTCTGCTTTTCACTTAAATAAAGTTTTCTATTATAGGATGTTTCTATAATATTAAAAAAAAATCTTGTTGAAAGACATGTCTTATTAGAACAATTTCTTGTAGTGATCATGAACTTCAAATCTTTGGATGTAAATTTCTTAATCTATAAAACGGAATTGGTGTATAAATAATGGTATTTAATTTGGATGATGATGTGCTGCAATTGCTGAACATTGTTATATAAATATGAGGTATTTTTAAACTATGATGTCATAGATTTGTTCAAATATTTTTATTTAATAGTCACTTTAGTTCAAACAATCCTTGGTAGACATATATATGCCTCATGGGGTGTATGGGGAGTGGCAGGCAGGAGCTTTGCGATCATCACCGTCCTTCCACAGATGCATATGTCCAGAGGACATTCCTAATATGTAAGGTGAAAATCTTTCTTTACTCTATCATCTTAGGTCCATTACCATCTCTCCTTCCTCATTCACTTTTTTTCAACCACTAATTTTACCTTCTGTATATAGCAATGCTAAACTATAGCATAGAATAGTGTTAGTAAACTTGTGAGAAGGCAAGTGGTTAATTGAAAGTTTAAGTCACAAACCAGCAAAATTCTGTCTCATCAATCCTGCAGATTGAGAGATTTTCTAGTAAAGAATGTGGACATTATTTAGAGAAATCCATGAGCTTAGAATCCAGTCCAATGAAAAGAATCTTCTCTGTTTTGGCCCCAGTACTCATAGACTGGCTTTTGGGGTCTGAACTCATTAGTCAACAGTACCTGAACCAGAATATAAATTTAATGAGCTGCTATGAAAAAATCTAAATCAAGAATACAAAAATGTTTATCCTGGTCATTGATCAAGACCCTTGTATCCAGGGAGGAAAGTCTCTGTAGGAAATTCAATTACAAGATGATGTTTCTTTATGATGACAGAATTTGAAAAGGGACATTATTGGTTATGGCTTCAAGTAGCCATAGCCCACAACATCCCACCTAACTTAGAAGTACATGTTTCAGACAGACTACCCAAGGAGTCTTATCCTCTAATCAGCGAAACACTTAACTGTCTTAAAATTGTGCTTGATAACTAATTAGAAATTTTACTTCCTTGATATACTCTGTTCTGTATTCACTTCAGTTAATTTCTTCTCTCTTTGGATGGATATACATATAACCATATATTATGTGGTTCTGAACAGCTCTCTTTTATGTCAGCATTTCAGTTTCTTGCCTTTTCATATCTTTAATTTAATCATGAAGTGTTGATTTTTATCATATAATGCTCACAATTTATAAAATTGTCATAAATTCACCAATCAAAAAGTTTTGTGCAGTGTCCATTGATTTAAATTACAAAAAAGTTTATAAAACTGAATATCATAAATTAATAATGGTTAACATGATGAACAAAAATATTAAAATATGAGAGATTGTGTCCCGATATAATGAATACTTATTATAGTCAGGGTTCTCCTTATTTTAAAAAGATGATTATGAGTTGTCTCCTTATACATATTCAAGAGGAGAATGAAAGACCACATTTAAGGATGTTCCTAAAAGAAAACAAGTATCAAATAAGGACTTAATTACTTATATTTATGGTCCTTTTGCAGTGACATTGGGCTGAATGTTGAGCAAGAAAATGTGATCTAAATATGATCTAGCCAACAAAACATATCAGATATAAATCAGGGACAATTCTTTTAGAATAACATTAGAAACAAGAACAAAAACCCAAACTAGAATAATGTAGAAAGAGTCAGTTAAAGCAATAGGCATAGGAGGATCTTTTCACAGGATGTAATGCAGAGAATAGAATTGAGATTTGGCCATTGGGTCCCACAAGTCTTCCTGCATTTGATGTTTTTTCATGCTGTGTGACACCAGCTCAATAAAAATATGTCTATATATTTTTCCTAGTTCCCCAAAAGTCTTCCTGAAAGAGGATTATATTTCCAACATCAGAATGTGAACATTTTCTCTGCTGTATCTGTCAACAGTTACAGAATTAGCAGGTCGAGTCTTCAACTCCTAAAATCACAGTTTGTTGCACCACACTTTTCTCATGGCATTCTTAACTTCTGCATTTCTTAAAGTGTAAATGAGAGGGTTAAGCACGGGTGTACCAATGGTGTAAAACACAGCTACCATCTTATCCATGGAAAATGTGACCACAGGGCGAGTGTATGTGAATATACATGGAACAAAGAAGAGAATGACCACAATTATGTGAGAGGTGCAGGTGGAAAGGGCTTTTTTTCTTCCTTCTGCACTCTGGTTACTCAGAGAATGTAATATGAAAATATAGGAGATGATCAGAATTATAAAACTCAACGTGCATATGGTCCCACTATTAAAGACTACTAGTAGATTTATGACATAAGTATCCGTGCAGGCAAGTTTCAACAGAGGTTCCATATCACAGAAGAATTCATCGATAACATTAGGGCCACAGAAAGGTAATTTCACAGCTATTATAATCTGTGCTAAAGAATGGACACAAGATACCCCCCAGGCCAGATTCACCAACACACCACAGACACGTCTGTTCATGATGGTTGTGTATCGCAGTGGCTTACAAATGGCCACATAGCGGTCAAAGGACATGAGGACGAGCACCAAAATCTCCATGCACCCAAAGAAGTGAAATGCAAAGATCTGGATCATGCATTCATTGTAGGAGATGGCTTTCTTCTCAGATATAGCATCTATAATCAACCTGGGTGCTGTGGTTGTGGAGAAACAGGTATCAGCAAAGGATAAGTAGAAAAGGAAGAAATACATGGGGCAACCCAAAAGATGACTATTTCTGATGGTCATCACAATAAGTAAATTTGCCAACACAGTTGCAAGGTAGAGAAACAGGAAGACCACAAACACTATTTCCTCCTTTAGAACATCCTGGGTTAACCCAAGCAGAATGAACTCATTAACACTGCTATTCAGGTCCATGGTTACAGTGGATGTGGAAATAATGCAGCCGTTAAATAGTTTATCTGCAAAAAAAATTAAGAAAGTGTTGATTTGTCAAGGGCAATAGACTTGGACTCTGACTTACAACTTTATATTTCAAATTATTGAGTGCAGAACTCAGTTGTCCAAAAGGTTTTTGTGCTGTACTTGCCGTGCAGGCAACTTTCAACAGAGGTTCCATATCACAGAAGAATTCATCGATAACATTAGGGCCACAGAAAGGTAAATTCACAGCTATTATAAAATAGCTGTGAAATTTGTTGTTATAAAGTAATACATTTGACTTATGTACATTTACCTTTTGATTTGTCACCTTTCAAACTCACTGATTCATTCCAGAAGTGAGTTTGAAACTCACATGGGACATTTTTAAATGCAGATTCCCAATCTCTAACTATGGAGACTTCTTGTGTAGAATGAAGTTTGTTGGGGGAAAATTTTTAAAAAGCAGGTGATTGTATACTGTATCAAGCTCTGAGAATTGCTGACTTTGCTGTATAATCTTATGCAAGCCATTTTAAAGTTTTAAAATGTTTAATTCATGTGAGAAGTAGAGATTCTAATAGAAACTTTACAGCTTTTATGCATATGTACGTGTTATATATGTGCATAGATATTGGTCTCAATAACTGAAAAAAACATTCTTACATAATTCAAAGATATTAAATTTGGTGATTCTCTGTTGAGAAAAATATTTATTGAATTGGACACGTATTTACATCCATTATTCTTGACCTCTTCAGTGTCTTGGTTGGATTGTATTTTTAAAAGTTATTATTTTTTCAACTTTTGGCTCATGGTAGCCATTTTACCTTCATTGTCATTCAGGACATATGAGATACTTGAATAAACCATTGACCCTAGAAATACCATGTACCATGTATGCCTCCATTACTCAGGCTAGATGCATGATAACATATTTCACATCCTCAGGCTCCAACTAGATGTGCCACTTTATATATTTATATAGCCTGATTAAAGTCTTCACTAACATATGTTTCTCTTACTATCATACTTCAGATGTCTTGTTTACTTCCAATTTTTGTTTCTCTTGAAACATAACTTTAAAACTATTTCAGAATTTCCCCAGATAGATATTTCTCAACTGTATTTTTGTATCCTTTCTTCATATATATGCCTATCTCTAGAAATGCAAATATCCTTTAAAATTATGATACATCTCATTTTAGATCATTTAAAATCTTTTTCATTGTAACTAAGGGGGAACGTTAGGAAATTATGCAGTGTAACAGTTGTAAATTCACATTTAAGTATCTATTAATATTAATTTTTACCATTTGTAAATTTTTATTAATTTAAGTGATTTTCAAATTTTCACTCACAGAAACATTTGAATGACATGCTTCACATTTGTAGATTTTTTGGTATTTTTAAAAATACATCAAAATACATAGCAATGGAATTACTGAAGTAAAAGTAATAATTTACATAATTATTAGCAACTTATCAAATATCCTTCTGATTTGGTTTTATCAGAATTATTATAATTATTTTAACTGTAGAATAAATATATGCCCATATTCAAATATCCAAGGTTTACAGTAGGTTAGAAGGTGAAACATAAAATTGCCCCTCTCCCCAAAGTTTATGGTATCCCAATACACCCTGCAGGGGTAACTGCTAATTCCTTACATAATATTCCAGATTTTTCAACTGGTATATTTATATGTTTTGTTTAAATATCTTTTTATATATATAAATGCTATTTCTACAAATATAGGAGCATGGTATAATTTTCTTTAAAAAACAAACTTGGAATATTATCTTTTCTTTGCTAGGAAAGTGAAATCATGATATACATTTCTTTTATGTCTGGGGTAATATACAATTTTTTTGTATTTTAACTACATGTATCTTATCTGTCCTAATTAAGTTTAGCATTTACAAGTCAGTTTCTTTTATACCTTTAAGTTTTGACCTTTCCTCTGTTTTATTTTTAGTGTTATAGAGTCAAATCTATCAGAAAATTTCCCTTTTATACTTTGGATCATTACCTCAATAAGCAAATTCAACAACTTTGTTTTGTCTCATGCTTTTTAATATTGATCTCATATTATCTGGAATTTATTCAGATAATGAGTTTGGCATGAGTTTGTGACACTCTACCTTTTTTTCTGACTGATCACCAATCCATCAATGAATCAACAACACCATCAACCAAGTTGTCATTTATTACTAAGAACCTGCTCAGACCCGCTGTGGCTATAGTGGAAAGTCCTCAGCCTCTTTACAATTGAACTGGAGGTATAACATGTGTCAAGATAAATCATTAATTACATAGGGAGTACATACAAGTGTACATCATAGTACAAAATGAATTGTAGTTCCAAAAGTTGAGAGATATATACAGTATAAATCGATCGGTCAGTGAAGTTTAAAAAATGAGAAAGTGGAATTTTAGTTTGAAATATGTAAAACTGAAGTTTTCATTATTATTTGATGAAATTTGAGTATTCAATAACCTTGTACTGGGTTTCTCTGTTGAGAATATTTTATAAATTCTAACTTCAATTGTCCATTTACTCTAATAAAGCTACATAATCACAATAAAACTGCAAGATTGTATAAGTCTAGCTACAATAATGTGAGCTCAATGTGATATGAGTAGTTACATTATTACTAGACTCTCTGACAGGCAGTTCCAATTATTTCTGAAGAGTAAAAAGTAGAAGATGAATTAATTATAACAATTTCAATACAATCGATTCCTACGAAAGCTAAAGACGAAAAGGCAGTGCCCTTGGCTATGAGTAGAGGAGCAGTTAGGTGAGAAATGAGTAAAATACTGTAAGGGAAAAGCCCACATAGCTTCAACTACACATAGAGAGCAAGAGAAGGACTCCTTCTTTTTGAAAACTATAAACTTTAAAAAGTGATGGAGATAAGTTTGTGGGCAAATAATGGATAGCCATGAAAGTAAGTTCATGCAAATCTATTTTGTTTTTAATAAGCAAAGAAAAAAATTGAAGACATGAAGGTAAGATATCAACACTTTAACACTGTATATGATTTCTAAGACTAATATCACCTCAAAGTTTTAACATTTAATTCAGCACTTATTTCTTAATATTCTGGGACTCTCCTCATCTCTGTATATACATTGTTGTATACTCAGTATGGAGAACATATTTTCTCTTCTTTAACATCTTTAATTTTTCTTTCCAGCTGTTTGAATTTTAACCAGTTCCAGTGAACCTTGTTGCAAAAGTCTATACTTATGCCCATCGCTTCTTTTTTTCACTCAGCAAATTAACATCTACCTTTATTCCCTACACATCTATATATCTGTGAACATCATTAAATCTGTACTCAATTAAACAAGGCAAACATGAATTATATATTATACATGTACTATTACTAATAATTGATATGGATTTTCTTTTTTGTTATTTTATTTGACCTCTACATTTTCTTGCAAAGTGTAATCATTTGGTTTTTTCTCTTAAATCCACGTTTGACCTTTGATACAGAGTGTTGTGCTGAGTAATGTTGGGCTACAATTAGGACAGTTACTAGATAACACCTTTCTCTAGAATTCATACCATATGTCATATAAACATCAAATCCCAATCATCCATGTGAATTGCATCCAAAAAATAGAAAATTTGTGAAGTAGAGAAGGATGCCAGCTGACACCTCAAGTTCCTGCCCCAACCCCAGAACCAAGTTTTGTAAATTTTATTTTTGGACCTTTAACAAAGAAGAAAACTAGGTACATAATGAATAATAATAAAAGGAGGAAAAGGCAGAGAATCAATGAAGTGAAGAAAGGAGAAAGTAGAGTGATCATGAGCAGAGGGGAGGTGAGATAAGAGTGTTAGCAGGGTACTTGGACCAAACTTATCTCACAGCTTCCTTCCTCCGACACTGTGTATTATCATTTTAGTCCAAATCAGAGGGAGTGTGCAGTTGTGGGACATGAGCTGGGGTCACCATGGGTCTTAAAAACCCAGAACAAGGGTATAGAAGTGCAGCACCATCTTATACACTGTTCCTGAAACATCACCACTAACCTTAAACTCTTTATGTGTGGGGAGCCCGTGTGGGGAGCCCCAAGAATAGAAACTCCGCCAGGCTGGCCAAAGCACCATGTTGTGTTCACTCTGTCCTTCTGTGAGCAGAGAGTCCTTTGAGACAGTTTTGCTCTGAGGCCAGGAAAGGTTTGGGAAGACTGTAACCTTCCATCTTGGAAATATTTTCCAGGACCTCCTTTTTTTTTTTTTTTCAAGAGATAGATTCATTATAGAGCCCAAAAAATAAGTTTTAAGGAAGCAACATGAAAATATTTCAGACATTGAAAAACTTACCTTAAGAGCAGATAGATGACTTCCAATTGGTATATTTTTCATCTCTTCAACTTTAATTTAATTAGTAGTAATCATGAAGTCTGGATAAAATGTGCCAACTACAGTTCCTTACAATTTAGCGACACTTTCTAGCATGGGAGGTTATGGTGAGTGGAGAGTCTAGGGAGAGAGAGAATCTGGTGGCCCAACTTCACATGACTCCTCCCCAGAAACACTTGCTTAGACAACAGTAGGGTCTAAGTCATTCAGGCAGGGGTAGGAGTAATGGAGGCATGAAAATAAGGAAAGTTTTCTCAACACATTTCTCAATATGTTTTCTGAAAACTTCATTATGGAAGAAATTATTCCTCTCCTATGAGAGATAAATGCCTCTGAGGCCAGCTCTGTTCCTACAAGCTCCTTTGGAAAAGCATAAGGAAAGTGTTTCTGTTTTTACTGTATCAAATATTTATAGTAATTCCCACAAAAGCTTATGGAGGCCTAAAGTAAGCTTTCAGTCTCATCAGCTACTAGGAAACCATTACTCCCAAGGCAGCTCCCAAGTTTTATCCCATGAGCGACTGAGACCATCTGAGTGCCAAAGCAAAGCATGTGGCCAATTAGTTAAACTGCAAATCATTCTCAATTGTAGGTCAGGAAACCTCATTCCTAATATGATCTGCCTGAGCATATCTTTCCAGAGGCATAAAAGACTTTGAAACTAGTTGAAGGTGTATATAGATGAAATAAACATGGACTTCACTACTGGCTCCACCAGAAACTTGTGTGAACTTGTCAGTTTCTTAATCTTTTTGTTTTTTTGTAAAATGTAACTATTAAAAATACGATATTTTATTTAACATCAAAGATATGATATTCTCTCATTTCTAATCTCATCTATGTTATTTCATCAGTGTAGAAAGGAAAGAGGTGAGAGAAGTAAAAGTTAAAGGAATTATTAAATACTTGTCTTTTGTTTTATCTTTTAATTTTTTTAAGATTTTCCTTCTAGCATTAGGGAATAAATTTTGATATTTGCTTTTAATGCTGTTGCACGTTGTTAAATGTAGAACAAATAAAATTAAAAATCCTTTTCCAACCTGTGAGACCAAATCACGACCTAGAACTCTGGCCTACGAATTACCTGTTTGGTAATAATGATGAAGTAAAAGGTTGAGGTATGGTTGGAGAAAATAGGTGAGAGACAGAAATGGAGATGGGATAATGATATATTCTATGGAATACTACCGGGCCTAGGGGTAACCAACAGTCACAAATGTCCCAGAGAAACGCCTTGGAGAAAATCATGCTCCAATACCTTACCTTTTTTTGTTAAAAATGAACTGGAAGAATCTTGGGGAAGGTACATGACAAGTCACATAAAGTTTCTGAGCCTCAATTTTCCCATCAATTAAATGTGAATAAGAAGATTTAGCTCTAAAATTCTCTGTAAAGACTAAAAATTATAACATACATTAAATAGATTACCTGGCTCAGAAAAAGTGATGAAAAAATATTTATGTTCTTATTCCTTATCCTTAAATATGTGGAATTGAGGGCAAGAGAAGGAAAATACATCACCCAAAATCACACAGTTGAGAATTTACAGATGAAGGCTTAGAAGCAAGATCTCTTAATGACAAGTCTAAGTCTTCTTATTTAAAAACAAAGTACAGTAATGTCATAGTTTTCTGGGCCTGCAAGGAAAAACAGCCTATGAATGAGATCCTGTATCAAACTCCCTAGTTGAAATCCCTAAAGTAACTCCCAGCTCTAAGGCAGTGATCAAACATCCTAACTAAATTGGGGGAAACTTGGAGAGGGTAGTTTTCAAAGTCTTCATTGAACTGCCCAAAGGCAAGAAGCTGAGCCAGTATCCCTTGAGGTTTCTTCAAGTTCTGAGGTGAATTGACCATGAGAGCTCTCTAAATACTCATTATACACAGAATGACTGGATTATGTAATTGGAATTTATATTCTGCCAAAGCACTCTCAGAGTTTTATTGAAACAGGTTGATGTGATCATTCAAGTTAGGGAACTCTAAACTTGGGGACATGTGAAAACTTAGGTTTGAATTATTTTGAGTTTTGATCTATGTCTTCTTCATATATAACCTAAGGATAAATTAGAGCACTACAAAAGATTTGGGCCATTAAAGTTGTATCTTACTAAGATAAAGTATCCAGTGAATAATTCAGAAACTCTGGCAAAATTCAAACCCAACTAGTAAAATGGAAAATTGTGATAATAAACAATTTTATTAGTACCCTAAATAACTTTAGAATAAAAATCAGATCACTGAGAGCAACAATAATTTTTGGCAGTTGATAGAAGAAAGAATTTAGAATGGGGAGTAAAAAGAAGAATAGATCAAGAATAACAGCTTTATTTACTATTTTAATTCTTAGTATAGTATAATTAAATAGTATACAGAATTTATGTGAAATATCTCCTCTGTGTCATGTCAAAACACATTCATTTCACTAAATATAATATCTTAATTGGTTAATATTAGAGATATATTTGAATTTCAATATGGTAAAACTCTTTTTTTATCCATTGTTCAATGGATATTTATTGAGTTCCAGCTTCACACTATTCTAGAATTAGTGAAACATAAGTGAATCAAAGGGAAAAATATTCTTGACCTCACAGCTTACAGTTTATTAGAAGAGGCAGAAAATTAAAATCAATAAGTAAATAAATTATATTGTCTAACAGAGGGTGATAACAGGTAAGAAAAATAAAGGGTAGGTAGAGGAGGTGAATAGGCAGAATAGGGCTCAGTAAGAAAGAGGGGAGAGAGTTAGCCATGAAACATGGAAGAAGAAGGAATCAAGTCAAGTAGATACGTAAAGGCTGTGAGGCGAGAGATGTTTTGATATCGTTCTAGTTTGCTAGCTGCTGGAATGTGACTTACCAGAACCAACTGCTTTTAAAAGGGAGAATTTATTGCATTGCAAGTTTATGGTTCTAAGCCTGTGAAAATGTCCAAAC
Source organism: Myrmecophaga tridactyla (assembly GCA_004026745.1). Classification (NCBI taxonomy): domain Eukaryota; kingdom Metazoa; phylum Chordata; class Mammalia; order Pilosa; family Myrmecophagidae; genus Myrmecophaga; species Myrmecophaga tridactyla. Next base: position 93,669 of record PVIY010005237.1, read on the forward strand.
TAAAGCAAGGCTATAGATATGTCCTATCTAAGGCATCCAAGGAAAGACACCTTGGTTCAAGAAGGCCGATGATGTTCAGGGTTTCTTTCTCAACTGGAAAGGCACATGGGGACATCTGCCAGCTTTCTCTCCAGGCTTCTTATTTCAAGGAACTTCCCTGGGGTTGTCTTCCCTCATCTAGAAAGTTCTCTGGCTGCATGGGCTCTCATGGTTCTTATGGCTCTCTCCTTCTCTCCAAAATGCTTCCTCTTTTAAAGGATTCCAGTAAACTAATCAAGACCCACCTGGAATGAGTAGAGTCACATTTCCCTCTAATCAATGTTAATACCCACAGATGGGTGTATTGCTCCTCCATGGAAATAATCTAATCAAAAGATTCCAAACTCCATTACTGGATAGGCATTGAAGGAAATGGTTGCTCCCACAAGATTTCTAGGGTACACAATCTTTTCAAATCAGTACAGATATATTCATAGAACAGAAAGGAGGCCAATGTGGTTGGAGCAGAGTGAATAAGAGGAGAAGAAGTCAGGGAAGTCACCATGAGCCAGAACAGGTGAAGTCTTGGTGGTAAGTGTAAGGACTTTAGCATTTTCTCCAATAAAATGGAGACCCATTGCAAGATTTTGAGCAAAGTTATGATTTGATCCTACTTATAATTTAATACAATTTATTTAAGTGAAAAATCAGATGTCCATTGTCTTCTTTCAGATATCCAGAGGCATTTATCAAAACCACCACTTCTCATATCAGCAATGTCTGAAAATTCTTTGAATAAGGACAGTAAGTATAGAAAGCCCATTTAATGCTAGTAAAACCATTAAATTGCTGAATAAATCATAAAATAGAATTTCACCATGCCTAGGCAAACTGAACATTGAAGATAAAACAGAAAATTAAATCAATAACTGTTTGGTAGATTTTGCAAAATTCTATTCTCAAATTTTTGTTGGAATGAAAAACATTGGGAGATGACATTCAATATTAGATCATTCTATGGCTGAAAGTTCTGTTATTATGGTTTCATTTCTCCTTGAAAATATAGTCACATTCTATAGTGAGAGGCTAACATTTCAGATAGCAAAAAAAAAAAAAGTTTAAAATTGTGTGTATGATAGAACACGCATGTGCATGATGAATATGTATTGGGCATAACAATCTGGCTAGAATAGTTTTATTTTACAATATTTCAAGTCTTTGACTCAGATATTTGTGAAGTGGCTGAGCTTTTATATTATATTCATTTGGATTTCCAATAATATACAAACTATAATTTAATAAAGTTGTGATTGTTATCAATTTCTTTTGTATATTTCCTTAAATACCAAACTGTCTGATGATCATTCAACAGACCATTGAGGATAACCCATAGTTCCATCAATCATGTGAGTAAATTCTGTTCCCTCCTGACTTCTGGCTTTATGTACCCTTACAACTGATGCTTAGTGCTCTTATGGCTTTAATTACCATCTACATAATCAAGAATCCTTCATTTTGTCCACTTAGTTCTTGTTTCTGAGGATCAGATTCATTTATACAATGCCTACTTTGATATTTTGCATGGTATTTCATCTAGATAACACTCATCTTCCTGTGCTCCATCCTCCATTCTTCCCTTCATTCAGTGATCTAAGCCAAAATCTGGATTTCATTCATATTCTTTTTCTCTCTGATCTTCATTGTATCTTACACTGTTTTGCTTATAACTCCTACATATTATTTGAATTCTTTTATATCTCTCCATTATAGTCCAGATTCCTTAGATGCAATGTCTGCCATGAGATTTTTATGGAAAATGATTTATAGGATAAGGGTAGATGGACACAGACAGTAGGTAGAGAAGAGAGGGTATGGTCTCTCCTCGGGTCTGCCTTCTGCATGGAGCCAGAGGAACGCTGGAAAACACATTGCACCAGAGAGCTGATTTCAATTTCAGACAGGTATGTACCCTAAGCTACTCAGTCATTGTACCTTGATGGGCCCTGGGGAAGTGGCACTATCCCTCAAGTGAGGCAGCTTTCATTTCATCTGGTACTCAGATGC